>OU426856.1:3109742-3124742 GCA_911387685.1 Dolichovespula media | reverse complement strand
TGTTACTTGTTATCCATTAAGGATAATCAATAGAGAGCCTAGGTCATTGGGAAAGTTCCAAATATTATAGTAATCATTTGCAATATTCTTGATATCATGGGACTTTCATATAAAGCGTTTATTTGTTACCATTTCGCTTACAATTTTTGAAATTGTTGTAGCTTCCATACTAAGGAAATAAACTATAATAATATAATACTAGGAAAGAAAAAAATGTTAAACTTTTAAATGATTGTCCGGTTGGCAAGTACCTAAAAAAATATATAATATTACGTTGTCATCGTTAGAATCATCGTCATTGTATTTACCTTGTTGCGAAGGTTCGGTTTAGCATGACGATTACACCACGATTCTATTTCCAGTTGCATAAATTACAAAAAAAAAAAAAAAATAATTGGATGAAACTGCAAATTCATATCTTTTAGTATTAATAGGATGCACGAAATATTTACATTTACCGCATAGACTTGTTTCCTAATATATACTATCGCGGAACTCAAAGATTAATAATAATTCTTCTTCAGTATTACTCGCGTCTGCGAAACTTTTAAACAACTGCAAGTTTACTATTATCATAGCTCCATTATATATATATATATATATATATATATAACTTGAAAAAAAGAAAAATAAATCTTCGATAAAATGAACTAACGATTAATTTCGTGTCGACAAAATGAAGACTAATAAAATACATCAACGTGAATATAAAATTATATGGCGATAGAAAGGATTATAAAAAACAATTGTCCGAGATTAATAAATTTAAGTTGTATCTTTTCTGACTTTGCTTATCAAGAGGAAAGAGAATAAGAATAAAAGGAATAAGAATAAGATGATAACAATGTCGAAAAATCGTGAAACGCGTGCGGATTCGAAGCGTCCTCGTTCCTTACGATATTCTTATCTCTCTCTCTCTCTCTCTCTCTCTCTCTTTTCTTCTTTCTTTCTTTCTTTCTTTTTCGTCGTCCCTTTAACTCGAGCCTCGAGGACGGCTCTCACGATGGTATACGGCGGCAATAAAGTGCCTCATTATTATTATTACCCTCGTAAGTCACGGCGAGCCTCTGGAAGCGCGTTGGTAATTACGCGATAATCGTGCGTCGACGTTGTCATCGACAATGACGTATACTCGTCCTTGCCTTACGCGTGTACATTTGTATGTATACATGTGTAATGCATATATACATATATATACATATATATATATATATATATATATACATATATATACATATATATACATATATATATATATATATATATATATATATATATACATGCATATATATTTATATCGTGTTCGATAGGTCAATGTTTCGACGTCGTTTGAAAAATATTATATATTGTTCTTTTGTTCCTTCATTGTTTACGTCGAGAATCTTAAAGGTCGAATACTTTCGTCCGCTAAAAATAGATTTTGGACTGATATTTCGGACTCTCATTATCGTTGAGATAATTTTAATCCATGTTAACCTGGAAATATATATTTGATTGGTGAACGTGAATGTTTTCGATTGAAATTAAAACGATTAGGATGGAGACAGGAAAATTTTGATAAATTAACGAATCGTAATGTGAAGAATTGGGACATATAATTTCTTTCTTTTTTCTTCCTCTTTTGTTACTTTCCTTTTTTTTTTCTTTAATTGTAGCGAGAGTGATTTTCATCTATTCTTTTTCATCAAGAGTGGTACGAGATCTTTGCTGACGTAATTGATTCGTTCCTTCCGATTGACAGATTAATCTCGATATTATGTCCAAATTTATAAACTGTACATCTCGTGATTACAAAAAAAAAAGTAGAAAAGAAAAGAAGAAAGAGAAAAAAGAAAATAAGTATTACTTTTAAAATTCATATCACAATTATTATTTTACATACACATGTTTATGCATTTTATTTTTATGAATTTGCTGGGATAAGAATTAAGAAGTTATATTCGACGAATGTGCACGTCCTAAGAAACACCCAGTATAAGGTGAAAGAGGGCTCGGAGAGGATGAGAGGAGGTATGGCAAGAGTCACAAGATGAGAGAAGAAGAAGAAGAAGAAGAAGAAGAAGAAGAAGAAGAAGAAGAAGAAGAGGAAGAGGAAGAGGAAGAGGAAGAGGAAGAAGAAGAAGAAGAAGAAGAAGAAGAAGAAGAAGAAGAAGAAGAAGAAGAAGAAGAAAGAAGAAAGAAAAACGAAGAAGAAAGAAGAAAAAAGAAGAAGAAAGAAGAAGAAGAAGGAAGAAGAAAGAGAAGGAGAAGGGAAGAAGGTGGAGAGTTAATTGAATCCGAGCAGCGTATAAGTGGAATGGCCTATTCCTCCTCCGGTTCGCTCCTCTTATTCTTCTTTCTTCTTCCAGTCCTCCCTTCTCCTCTCACTGCCCTTTTTCACCTCTCACTCTCTCTCTCACTCTCTCTCTCTCTCTCTTACTCTCTCTCTCACTCTTTTTGCCGTCCTTCGCGGCTGTTCCTCGTCGTTATATACCCCCTTCGAACGTCGCCGTACCAGGGTAGAATCCATTCGAGGGAGAAAGGGGAGGGAAGGATCGGAAGGTTGAACGAGAGGAGTAGGAGGGAAGTATTCCTTTGTTTCTACTCGTATGGGCCTAGATCATGTGTGCTTCTTATATGTTGTGTGTCCTACATATGTAGGTATATCTATGTCCCCTGGGTTATACGTGTTACGATAATATGTCTAATTCGTATACGTGAACGTCAACTACCTCTACGCATAATGATAATTTATTGAACGTAAGAAGTACATATTGGTTTATAATGAATAAATAGAAAGAAAAATAATAACAATAACAATAATCATAATAATAATAAGAAGAAGATTCGCATCGTATCTAAGGAAATTTCTTTGACTCCACCTTTCGTACCTGCCATCTTCTTTCTCTTTAGATTATTAATTACTACCAGCGATATCAAATATCTTATGTAATTATTTATATCCACACGCTGAGCAGATACTTAAAATTCAAGCGATCTATCCTTTTCGGTAACGAGGATAGCAGCGTAGCTTCCTCTTTTTGGACACCCCCTTCCCACCCTTCCCTCACCCTTCAGCCTTTCAGAATTCATCCGAATGAAGAAAGAAAGAAAGAAAGAAAGAAAGAAAGAAAGAGTTTCGATCTTCCTACGTCATTCCACGTGCCATCCTCGGGTGGATTCCTTCGAGCTCAGCTGGGCTCATTGACTTCTTTTCTACGTTGCAGACAACCTCTCCTCCTCCACCTCATCCTTTTCCTTCTGCTTCTGCTCCTCCTTTACCTCCTTCCTTTTAACGAAACGTAGTCGAAATATGTACATACATATTTGTGTACCTCGAAATAGCCATTTTTTTTCCTTTCTTTCTTTCTTTCTTTCATTCTTCTCCCACCTTCCCCGAGCTTCGCTAGAGTCTAAAATGAAAAGACAAGGGAGTAGAGAGAAAAGAAAAAGAAAAGGCCAAACGGGGAATAAGAATGAGAAGAAGAAGAAGAAGAAGAAGAAGAAGAAGAAGAAGAAGAAGAAGAGAGGAGCGTGTACACCGCAAAACCAGTTCGCTGGTGAGTAAACAAAAAACGAGAAGGAGCCAACGCCGTGCGGCCTCGTTGTCCGCTCGCAAGGGGGAGAGAAGATAGCTGCTTTATTGCTAATTCGAAGACATTCGCCCGGTAGAAATGAAACTTTATAGTCCGTTCCAAGTTCCCCGTTGACTCCATCCGAAGAACGTGGTTCATACGCGCGTCGTATTTATCGCGGCTAACGGAAGCTAAGCCTGACTTTTCCATGGGAACCAATCTATTCTCGTTTTTCTACGTTAGTCACGAGCGCGTTCTCTCATTGGATTGTATTCGTATGCTCGTTTGGAAAAATGGAGGTGGATCGCACGGAAGCTACGAGAGGAGAACGTAACGAGATCGTCGAACGTGTAGAAGGAGGAAGAGAGAGAGAGAGAGAGAGAGAGAGAGAGAGAGAGAGAGAGAGAGTGAAAGAGAAGGGGAAAGAAGGCTCGCTTCTTCACGAGATCCCGTCCTCCCCCTAATTGACAAATTGGAATCTTATTAGAAGCTCGTGATGTCGGAGAGGATACCCGAGGCAGAAGCCTTCAGGGTCAATCGAGGAGAGAACGAGCAAGCGGCAGCAAAGAAAGAGAGAGAGAGAGAGAGAGAGAGAGAGAGAGAGAGATCGGAGTCCTGAAACGCGAGGAGAGAACGAGGGGGGGCATAACGTGCGGATGGCACGACACTAACAGGTTGTACGAGGCTCGAGAACGAAGGAAGAAGAGGAGATGACGACGACGACGACGACGACGACGACGACGACGAAGTAGAAGAAGAGGAGGAAGAAGAAGAAAGAATACCTTACGCTCGTCCTGCCGGCCGGCAGGCGAATGCCACCCAGGAAGCATTCGCGCGTGCGCGATCTGTGTGGCCTCGGTCGCTCTCGACCACCGGGCCCAGTCGAAGACGCACGAGCGCGACCGAGGTAGCGCGAGGACGCCCGAAGCGGACGTGTGCTGGGCCACCCGGTAGAGCGCGCGCGTGCCGCGTCCTGTGTGGTCCTTGCGCGCGCGAGCGAGCTTGCCTCGGCTGCTCCCGGGATATCGCGCCGCCGACGAGAGCTTCGAATCTCTTTTCTCTCTCTTTCTCTCTTTCTCTTTCTCTTTCTTTTACGTCTACAACCTTCCTTCCTTCCTTCTACTCACAGTATCACTACCACCACCCTTGTGCATCACCGTCTTTTCTCTCGGCTCGGGCCGCGAAGATGAGGTGGCTCCAAGTGAGGACGAGGAGCGAGGAAGATGCAGAGAGAAACTCAATGGCGTCGCTATCGAGGGATTCCTCCGTATTATCAGATAATGTTATTTTGTTAAGATATTACTATTAATTTTTCTTTAACCTCCTTTCGCCTCTTTTTCTTTTCTCTCTCTCTCTCTCTCTCTCTCTCTCTCTATCTCTATCTTTATCTCTATCTCTCTCTCCCTTAATTTTATTTAAAAAAAAAATCTCTACCTCTCTACTTCAAAATATTTAGTTTCAAATATTACAAATACTATACTCACTCAAATTTGTCCCAAGTTCCGATACTATCGTATAACTATAAGACCACTCTCTTTTTATTCCCCGCCAATTGGATACGTGACGTCGCAAGTTCGAAGGTAGGACCTCGAAAGTGTACGATTAGCGTCAACTTCATGTCGGACGCGTCGTCGAGTTAAACAATAGATCGTGCATCCTATTCGATTCGATTCGATTCGATTCGATTCAATTCTTGACGCTATACGGTGGAATAAAAAATGCGTTTTATTTTAAACCGTTCCATCGGGTGGAATAATATTTTTCAGAGATCATTTATCCATTTCGTTAACTTCCACGAATAATAATAATAATAATAATAATAATAATAATAATAATAATAATAATAATAATAATAATACTTATAATAATAATAATAATAACAATAACAATAATGATAAAAAAGATCGAGCCGTAATGATTTATCCCACCCGCCCGCCCGCCCGCCCGCCCGCCCGCCTGCCCGCTCGCCGTCTCCCACCCCGTCCCATTACACGATACCGCGTAGTCGTCGGTATATTGGCGGCATATTTGGATATACGTAGAACGAGTATCGCCGTTGAAATATAAAGAAAGAAAGGAAGGAAGGAAGAATGGAAGGAAGAAAGAAAGAGAAGGAGAAAGAGGCCTAAAAATAAGTTTTGTAAGCACTCGCACGGGCTGACGCGGGGAGATATAGAGGTAGTGGTAGTAAGTGGAAGCATCGGAGAAACAAAAGTACAATACAAACGAGACGCTACGTCAGTGGATCCCTGAGCAGGATGGTGGGGAGGGACGAGGTGGTAAGCCCGGCTCGACTCGTTCCACCTCTCCTTTCCTGCTTCTCGGTTTCCTTCGCACGGCTCGCCTCGACCACGTGCTAACTTACGAGCTACGAACGCTGTACCCTTCCACTTGCATGTCTCTGGCTGTCTCTCTCTCTCTCTCTCTCTCTCTCTCTTTTTCTTTCTTTTTCTACGCGACTCTCGCGTTTTCGCGACCCCCCCTTCCTCCTCCCACTTCTCATACCACGTCGACGTTCGAGCTGTACCTTCGCCGTCTCGCTTTTTCGCTCCCTTCGAAAGTCTGCCTCGTATTATTAATCCCTGTAAGCGTATATAAAAGTAAGAAGAAGAAGAGAGAGAGAGAGAGAGAGAGAGAGAGAGAGAAAGGAGTGAGACAAGGATACGTAGCATTCGCGGAGAAGATTATGGGTTGAGAGCACGGTCAAGGTGCTGCTACGTTAACAAGCGCCAATAGGGAAGGGTGGACGTCGTAAAACGTGATTTCGAAGATGAAAGAGCGCGCTTCTTTATCGATGCTTATCAACGTCTCCGTATCCTTCCCTTGCGGCTAGTTATTTTTTCTTCTATACGTACAACATACATACTACACGTAGGCCCCTACTTCCAGTCAGATTTCAAGTGGCTCGTTATAAGGTAGACTTTTTAATTATTTTTTTCTTTTCTTTTTTTTCTTTTTCATTTTTTATTTCAATCATCGATATAGATGACGTCGAGTAACTACAATAAGGTTCCCATTGGTCGATACCCTTCGACGAATCCATTCCCCCTTTCCTTTTTTTCTTTTCTTATTGTTTTGTATCTTTTGGAAAAGAAAAGACGAATTATATATATATATATATATATATTTTTTTTTTTTTTTCTTTTTGTTACTTTATCGCGATGACACGGGACTACTTATACTGTTTTTTGGCAATGATCTTTACCACGGAAGTCGAGGGAAACCTTTGGAGAACGCCGTCGCCGTGGGAATTCGCGCGTAAATCGAGCGTGCGAAGAATTCGGCGGCGAGATTGCCGGCGTACGACGAGAGAGAGAGAGAGAGAGAGAGAGAGAGAGAGAGAGAGAGAGAGAGAGAGAGAGAGAGAGAGAGAGAGAGAGAGAGTGGTAACGTGCTCCGCGTGTGAAATGTAAATGGTGCATCTCTCTCGTATATACGTGGGTAAAGAGGGAAAGAGAAAACAGGTAAAAAGAAAGAGAAAGAGATACATATATATATGTTGAGAGAGAGAGAGAGAGAGAGAGAGAGAGCAGGGTTCAAAGAGCCGACACAGTGGTTAAAGAGCCTTCTTCCTCTCGACACGCACAAGTATAAGGCGCAACCTTCCAAAGGTTGGAAAGAGGAAGATCGTTTTCTTTCTCTCTTTCTCTTTCTCTTCCCCTCCTCTCTCATTCTCTCTCTCTTTCTCTCTCTTTCTCTCTCTTGTTGGTCTCGTCCTTTTCCACGCCGGCAACAGCAAATTTATTTCACGTTCCTGCCTCTTCTGGACCTTTCACAATATTTGGCCGTTCTTTGGCATCCCAAACGCACCGGCCGGCAGCACCGGTCACCAGGAGATACAGCTTTGAGCCCTCGGTGATGGATGGTTCGTTCTCCGGCTCGCCACGGACTGCTGTTTCTACTCTCTTCTTTCTTTCTTCCTTTTCTCCTTCTTTCTCTCTTTCTTTCTCTATCTTCCTTCGGAAGATGCTAGACCGCCGCAGCCGCCGCCGCCGCCGCCGCCACCGATGAGCGCAACCGTGTTCTTCAGGGCCGCTAACTCTCCCGTTCGCCGACTACACACTTCTATTATTCTCCTCTTCGATATCCTAAACTAGTATCTGGTTAATCTCCATTGATAATGCTTTCAACGTCAGGGTATAAAGGTACGCCAAAATTCGATCCAATTCAAGAGAGGATAAAAATAATACGGGGGAAATCGTTTTTCCCCGTTTTTCGAAACGTTCCGCAGTAGGTATATTTGTACGTTTTGAGGTTTATGTATCTTCACGTGTATTTCGAGCATCTCTCGCGCCGGTCTCTCTCTCTCTCTCTCTCTCTCTCTCTCTTTCTTTCTCTTTCTCTTTCTCTTTCTCTCTCGAGATCGCTAGTACCTACAACGCGTTCGAATCGTTCGCTCTTTCGGAGATAGATACCGAATGAATGAGAGAGAAAAAGAAAGAGAGAGAGAGAGAGAGAGAGAAAGAGAGAGAGAAAGAGAGAGATCACGAAGCCGTCCCTGAACACCGTGGAGCCCTCGGCCACGGGATCGTTCCGGCGAGTTCGTGCAGGTATATAAATTCTGGTGCTATTATTGGGGTTTGTGCCTTCTCACTGGGCCCTCTGAGCCCCGCGGCGGTCCCTTTGAGCTACTCTTTCTACCTCTCTCGCCCTCGGCTACCTCTCGCTCTTTTCTCCTTCTTTTCCTTCCTCCTCCTCTTCCTCCTCCTCCTCCTCCTCCTCCTCTTCTTCTTCTTCTTCTTCTTCTTCGTTGTCTCTCATCCTACGTGTCCTCAGATATTCTTCTTCCCTTTCCTCATCCTCATCTCCTCCTCATCCTTCTCCACCATCTCACTTGTTTGTTTTCCCTTGCGTCGTCTTCCGTTTGCTAAACGCACCTTAAATTACGCGGCCGATGATAAATATTTGAGCCGTCCATTACGCGAAAGGGCCACTCTCTCGCTGGACCTCTGCGTCGCTCGGTGTTACATCCTCTCTCTCTCTCTCTCTCTCTCTGTGTGTCTGTCTCTATCTCTCTCGTTCTCTTTTCTTTTTTCTCTTTGGACCTTCGAAATATTCCTCTCCACCTCTTCCTCCTCCTCCTCCTCCTCCTCCTCCTCCTCTTCCTTCTCCTTCTCCTCCTTTTTCTTCTTGGATCGTGTTACTCTGAAAAAAGGGACCTAGGGCTCGTCGAACCTACTCGTGATCCACTCAACGAAAGACAGGATCTGATCTTTGGATCTTATTGTGACGAGTCATTACTAATCGATGACTTCCTCGATCATCGTGATATATATATATATATATAGCGATTGTGATATAGGTATATAGTGATACATATATAATGTACTATTTTTATATATTTTTTTTATTCATTATATCACTGTACCGATAATGCAGAAAGTGTTCGAATTACCTTACATTGTCTATAACATCGGTAATCGAAATAAAAGGAAAAAGAAAGTAAAAAAAAGAAAATAAAGAAAATGATTTAATTGCAAGTGAGAACGATCAGACAGTAATTGTTCAAAATGATGTTAAAGATGTTAAACAATTGCTTTTCCTGCTCGATCTTTTTTCTTTCTTTTTCTTTCTTCTCCTCCCACTCCCTCGCCCCCTCTACTTCGAAGAAACGTAAGACGTCTCGATCGACGAGATCGAGATGACGAATAACGATCGAACGTGAACGATGGACGACGATGGGAAACGGTTCCTTCTCAATCGTTACTTGCACCTCGATGGTTAATTTTTTGTTTTCTTTCTTTCTTTTTTTTTGTTTTTTTTTTTTTTTTTCATTATTTTCTCGATCGGCGGCAGGCGCTCTCAGGCCTGCATACACAAAAGTCGAAAGTGCCTCGTAACAGGATTATGAAATGTTCCGTAGTAGAGTGCCATGCCGCCGTGCCGTCCAGTCGTTGTGGATGTTTACAGCTCGCGAATACTCGTTACTTTTTACTGCCGGCGAGTTTCAGCGATTCTGGCATCGGACGAGGGCCCCCGCTAACGAGCGCCATTTATACTTTCATTGGCCCGTAATTCTTCGGGGGTCTCCTACATCGAGACCGCCTTTTGCACGAGGAACTCGAACGTAACCATTGTTTTATTCTTATTCCTATAGATATTATCGCTTTTCTTCAAAGATTGAGAGAGAGAGAGAGAGAGAGAGAGAGAGAGAGAGAGAGAGAGAGAAAGTCGAGAAAAGTGAATTTTACAATCTTTCGAAACCGTTTCGTTCACCTTTAAGTTCGAATAAATACGATACAATTTTATTTCGTTATGCGCCACGATGAATACACGGGAAACACATACACACACACACACATACACACGTCATTTTATAATAATTTCTTTGGTACGATAACAAATACGAACAGACAATGAAATTTTTCAGTAAATCATGAAATATATATATATATATATTGTTTAATGGCGATTAAACGATTTGGGTGGACGTCTAAAATAACACGAATAAATATTTAGATCTTTTGAAATATTTTTTCGCGATAAAATATATATTGGCTGTAAATGACAAAATCTCATCACATTGTAATAAATTCATGTTGGTATGTCAAACGATAATAATGGTTATCGTAACATTTTCAAATACTTCCCGTGTGAAATTTACCTTTAGTAAATATTTCTCCTGAGAACGTTTCTTCGAATAGATCGACATAGATTGAATGCTGTCGTGTTTCGTGATCATCGAAATTATCTCGTTTAGAAATCGAAAATTATCATGTAGAGGTAATACGTATCTATAAATACGAATATAAGAACATGAGAATCTTGACTGTTTAGGAAGAGATATACCTACCGTGATATTTTTCTTATTTTTTTTTCTTTTTTTTTTTTTCTATCGAAACAAAATATCAATGATCGATCAAAATCGAACACCTTCTTAGTATCTAGCTAGCTATTATCGAGATAGGAACGTGACTTATTTTGTCATGCGTTTACATCAAGGTCATCCTGCGACTTCGTGGCATCTTATGAAGATATCGAGAGAGAGAGAGAGAGAGAGAAGGGAGATGGACAGAGACAGAAGAGAGAGAGAGAGAGAGAGAGAGAGAGGGATAAGAAAGGGAGAGGGAGAAAAACGATTCAGAAATCTTTCGTTCGTTCGAATTTACGACGTAGTCGTTGTTATTCTATTGACCTTTGGCCCCATATCTTACGAGAAGAGAGGCCTAAGTATTACATACATACATACATACATACATACATACATACATACGTAAACGCGTACGTACGTTTTCTATATGTGTAGATAGTTTCAACTATTCCGAACGTTCGAGAAGGAACATTAAAGGACTTATTACGTTTTCCGCATGTTTAACGGTAATTACAAAGTAGTACCTCGAAGTCACGTGAAATATCCTTCTAATGTGCCGTGTAAATTCAGAGTCGTTTCGATGTGAAAGAGAGAGAGTATGAGAGAGAGAGAGAGAGAGAGAGAGAGAGAGAGAGAGAGAGAGAGAGAGAGAGAGAGAGAGAGAGAGAGAGAGAATGAGAGAGAGAGAGAGAGAGAAAAAGAGAGCAAAAGAGAAAGAAAGAGAGAAAGAGAAACGTGCCGTGCGTTCAGAAAAGATGTTTATTATCGGTAAACCGAGCTGTTCGGAGACCCTCTTGCCCCCGTTGACGTTGGCCTCTCATTGGTAGACGTTCGACGTTCGTATCAGTCGGTTCTCGGTTTGCTTGGCGCGTGCACACACTTCGATCGTGAAAAAAAAAAAAAAAAAGAAACGAAGAAGGAAATAAAGAAGAAAAGAGAAAAAGAAAAATAGCTAGCTGGTCATGTTCGATTGTAAGATCGATTTTTGACGGGGTTGGAGGGGAGGGATGGAGGAATGGAGGGATGGAGGGGGGAAGGTGAGGAGAAGAGAAGAGAAGAAAAGTGAAGAGAAGTGAGAACGTGACGAAGCAAGAAACCGAGTTCGATCACATATACATATACGTATATATGCATATGTATGTATATCGATTAGATCGATTTTAAATCTTCTCTACATTCTTACGTTTTCGCTATGAGCTATCGCGTTTCAAGGTCACCCGTAACTGTTTAACTCCTGTCGCGAGTTCTGGATGTTGCGCGGTCCTGCGGGTAGAAAGTCATTCAGTATCTTGAAGTAGTAATTCAAAGAAGGTGGAGAAGAAGGAAAAGAAGAGGAAGAAGAGGAAAGGGAAGAAGGGGTAAAGGTATCCAAGCGAGCAAAGGACTCGTAAGAAGGAGAGAGAAAAGAGAAGGAAAGAACGAAGTAGTTGTAGTAGTAGTAGTAGTAGTAGTAGTAGTAGAGGAGGAAGAAGAAGAAGAAGAAGAAGAAGAAGGAGAAGTAGAAGTAGAGAAACTTTGAGGTGGATCGAAGAAGGTATCTACAGTAGAATCTGAGAAGAAAAGAGAGAGAGAGAGAGAGAGAGAGAGAGAGAGAGAGAGAGAGAAAAGAAAGAGAGAGAAAGGGAGAAAGCCTAAAAAAATCAGCCGAACTCTTCCTCTCCCTTGACAGAACCTTCCTCCTCTTTTTATCCCTCCGTTTCCCTCTCTATCCTCCCTCTCCCTCTTACTCGAACGTATCACGAAGCTGGCACCTGTCCTCGTTTACCTGGAGAACGCTCCGCCCCGACCAATGGAGTCTCGAGGGGTCCGCTGAAGGCTCCTACCATCGAAAGAGAGAGAGAGGGCCCGTTTGTCGAGTGGTGGTAGTGGTAGTGGTGGTGGTGGTGGTGGTGGTGGTGGTGATGGTGGTGGTGGTGGGAGTCTTTCGGCATCATCCACCACCACCAACAGTAATAGCACTAGTGTAAGTCGCTAAGAAAAGAGAGAGAGAGAGAGAGAGAGAGAGAGAGAGAGAGAGAGAGAGAGAGAGAGAGAGAGAGAGAGAGAGAGAGAGAGAGAGAGAGAGAGAGAGAGAGAGAGAGAGAGAGAGAGAGAAGGGACCTACCGGCGTCTCTACGAGTCGTTTTGGTGGGGACAGGAAGAGGGGCCTACCCCGTCTAGAGCTCGTAGTATACTATAGAAGCAAGCAAGAAAGAGAGAGAGAGAGAGAGAGAGAGTAGTGTAGGGGGTATCCACCGAAAGCCATCGCCGGCATTTCCCACCACCGGCTCGTCCGGAAAACGTGAGGTACACGCGAGTCCACGCTTCCGGAGGCTGACTTTCAGTCTCGGGAGTCCGCCAGAGTCTGATCATCGCGAGACTCTCCTTTTTTTTTTGTTTTTGTTTTTCTCCGTACACTATTTCATTTCCACGCAACTCGATCGTGTTATACATATGTAAATACGTAGGTGGCTGCCCCGTCGATTGGATATAATGAAATCGGTAGTGTTCTTCGTTAGCTCGTCGTTTATCATCTTGAAGATGTAAAGTCGTGTTTTCTCTTCTTTTTTTTTTTTCATCCAAATATTTTGGTGATTTGACAACGACGATATTTCGATTATCGCGATAGTGATTACATTAGAGTGCTTCTATCTCTCTCTCTCTTTCTCTCTTTCTCTATCTATCTATCTATCTATCTATCTGTTTATCTATCTTACTCTTTCTCTTTCTTTTCCTCTCTCTCTCTTTCTCTCTTTCTCTCTTTCTCTCTCTCTCTCTCTCTCTCTCTCTCTCTATTTATCTAGCTATCTCTTTCTCTCTTTCTCTCTTATCGAGAGAACCTAACTATAAGTATAATACATCTATATATCTACGTATAGATATAGATAGATAAGAGGTGGTAACAAGAGAGAGAGTGCTTTCTCCAGGGTCGCTGTGGTGATGCCCTGGTTATGGTTAAGCGTGAGTAGTGGTGAGGTAAGCGGAGAGAGAGGGAAGAAGAAAAGAGGAGGACAGCCGTTTTCCTCGTTGTCGTGGTGGATCCAGCGTTCGTTCCTGGAACGAACGTCTGACACCCTTTTTCGTCGAGGAAGAAGAGGAGGAGGTGGTAAAAGAAGAAGGTGGTGGTAGTGAAAGGGGGGTGATAAGGCGAAGAAGAGGAAGAAAAAGAGGAGGAAGCAGAAGAAAAAGGAGGGAAAAGAGAAAAAGGATACGTAAAGGATAAAGAAAATAATAAACAAATAAATAAACGAATAGATATATATATATATATATATATATATATATATATATAAAATTGCGTATATAATTGCGCGGAACGGAAGAAAAAAATTGAGCGATTTTTTCGCTCGAATTATGGTGTGCCATCGTAATCATCATCGTCATAGGGGCCTCCTAAGGGCCAGCAGCCACCGTAGCTGCGCCTTTGGGAGGCGAGGAGACGACGTACCGTCGGTACTACGCGTTTTCCTCTTGATATTGGCACTCTGGATGCCGGTACTCGACAACGGTGCCCTTGTACTCGCCTGCGGACCCGGCAGAGGCGCCGGAAGACGTCTTGGTCCCAAGAAGGTCACGCCTCTTGTCTTTAAACAGCACGTGCCCAACGTCAGCGAAAACACGCTACCGGCGAGTGGACTCAGCGATGGACGTGTGTCCAGACACGATCCAAGATTTCGTGATCTTGTGCCAAACTATAACGCCGACATCATTTTCAAGGACGAGGAGGGTACCGGTGCTGATAGATTCATGACACAGGTGATATATACTTATTAGAATTATTATTATTATTAATTGAGTTTTCTTTTTCTTATCGATCTTTCTTCGTCATCCCTTTTTCGATTTTACGAATGGACACAAGTTTCATTCATTCGTCGATCAATGACGTTCGGTATAGATCTATCCTATTTTATCAGGCAAATGATATAATTCCAAATTGTAATTATACGAATCATTCGTTGAAGTTTTATAGTTACTTTGTAATACATGTGTATGTATATATATATATAAATACACGTATGTGAACATATTTCTGCGATAATTGATGATTTTACAAGATAATTGCACGGTTGAAAGAAGATTTGGAAATTGTTAAATCGTACGAGAACATTCGTTCGAATTTTCTTTTGATCGTCAGTAGGGTGTTTTAGAAAACCGACTGACTTGAAAATCGTCGTTTTCGTTGACATCGTAGTCGCTTACTCGCGATAAAGTACTGTACATACATACGCTGTACTGTGTCAACGTGCGATAAAGATGGTCGTCGTCTTTGCGGAACCCGACAAGGATGAATCATCGAAGGGACGAGGGAGACACATTGTGCGATAATTTATAAGCTCTCTACCACGTTTACATGTGAACGCTGATATAGATCGATATTCTCCCTCGATTCATTAGTTTCCAATGTTGACCTTTCTCTTCGATTTTATTTTCGAGTCAGATTTCAATAATCGATGATTGATCTTGACCTCTATTGATTTACACAGAGATCTTGTTACAATACATTGTATGAACTTTTCTTTAGAAATAACACTATAGTGTTATTTTTGATACTTTGACTTTATAACAATGTGTTGTATATATATGTGTGTGTGTGTATATATATATATGTATACACATATGTATATATAATAAAGTATATATATATATATACGTATA
>OU426856.1:3067242-3107242 GCA_911387685.1 Dolichovespula media | reverse complement strand
ATACCGTACGTGGGAAAGAATTACGACGGCAATAAAATTCACTGCAGTTCCTTACTTTATATTCTGATCCTTGCCGATCATGTTCCCTTTCGAAAATTCGCTCGTATTTACTGATTTACCGACAATTTTCGTAAATGTTGAATTTTGTGTAAAAAGGAAAAAATAATAGAAAAGAAAACAAAAAGATCAACCGACACAGTGGATTATCCGACATTTTATATGTGCACAATGATACATATGATCAAACCGATAAATTCTTTTCTTTCCCCTCTTCTGTTTTATTTTTTCGAGATATATATTTTTTTTCTGATATATATATCGTATATATATATATATATATATACATATATATATGAACTGTTTATTTTGAAAGTGGTGTAAGTCCATTTTTTTGTTAAATGAAATCACGCGATTTGTGATTAATTTAACGTAAACTTTTTATTTATAACTAGTTAATATTTAATATCATAAAGAATTCCAATTCTCTGTTCAATATAAAATTGGCCAATAAAAGAAATTTCGTAGCGATCGAATGCTAAACTTTAATTTTATCGAAACAATAAAACATGGGCTTGCACCACTCTCAAAATAAACGGTAAAAAGGAAAGAGAAAAAGAGAAGAAAAAAAAAAAAATTTGGAATCAAGGCGAAATTTTTTTTTTATATATTACCAAACTTTTATATTACGATATATATTATTGAAAATATGTTGTATATTAATATGAAGCTTTACTCCTCGCTGATTTTACTTTTAGAACAACAAAGGAACCATTTCAAATTGGCACGCGAGTGAATTCGTGGGAAGTAGGGCTCGTTCCAATCGAATCGAATCGTATCGAATCGAATCGAGAATTCACCTGTCTGTGGAAGAGATTTTGTTGTCGCTTTTTAAAAACCTTCACAAGAGGAGGACTCTCTCTCTCTCTCTCTCTCTCTCTCTCTCTCTGTCTCTCTTTCTCCGTAGACGTTCTATATCTATCTCTTCTTGTCTCCTTTCTCAAGCCGCGTTTATTCACCGTCCATAGAGCGTCCATTAGTGCTTTATTCATGCAGTTTTTATCGCTGTTTGCCTTCCACTTGGCGCCCCCGCGATGCGTCAAACGATTCTCTCTTTCACGACGGCCGACTATTTCTCTCTCTCTCTGTCTCTCTGTCTCTCTGTCTCTCTCTCTCTCTCTCTCTCTCTCTCTCTCTCTCTTTCTCTATCTATCTATCTACCTATCTCCGTCTCCGTCTCTGTCTCTCTTTCTCTCTCTCTTTATACTGTATTGTATTCCAATTTGTAAGTCCACGAAAAAGATTGAAACGAAGGGAAGAGCTCTTTAATGGATTTAAACGAAGGATTAGCCTTGTATAATTATTTTTTATTCTCTAAAGAAATCGACTTATTTGACTTTTCGACTTTTACGTAAGGGAACCTTCTATTTCTATTTTTCCTTTTTTTTTTGTATCGTCATCTTTTTTTTACCTATGTATTTGTACTTCTCTCTCTCTCTCTCTCTCTCACTCTTCTTATATTTATCGGAAAGAAGACGATAAACGTTAAATCGGCGCCAGTTCAGTTTAATTAAAAAAAAAAAAAACATAAATAAATAAATAAAAATAAAAATCGATCTGTTCGAATTCTCTGTAAGGAAACCATCTCTTTTCATCCTTTTCTCGTACATGTATCTATCCGTATTTCTCTCTCTCTTTTTCTTTCTCTTCCATTCAGTCTTCTTGTTTTTATCGAAGTGAAGACAAGAATGAACGTTGAACCGGCGCCAGTTCATAGTTTTCACTCGTTCAAATATTTTACCGTGTGCCGTCCATCTTTCGTTCTTGTGTTTTCTCTATTTTCTATTTCTTTTTCACTCTCTCTCTCTCTCTCTCTCTCTCTCTCTCACGGTTTGTTTTAAAGCGTCTCCTTCACGAAGAGATAACGGTCTCGGGGAATCGATAAATCCTAAGAATATGACGCTATAGTCGTATCTTTTACGACTCCATTGGTGAGTCTTTGGAATTTGAATGATACCAATCTGAACGCTTTTAATTTCACTTGTGGATTCTACCATAATATAAATTGAACTCGTTTATATAATTAAATTCTTCGATTGAAAATACCAATATCGTAAATATCGCGAATTCGAGTTATATACTTAAATCCTTTGAAATATCATATCATAAGGATCGATAGATCAGTTACGATTTTAATCCGACATCGTGAGAAAATATTATACTTCGATCTTTCTTTCTTTCTTTCTTTTTTTTCTTTCGTTCTTTTCTTCTTCTTCTTCTTCCTTTTCTTTCTTCGTCGATAACTTTGTATATAGAAATCGAAATGGAAATCTTAACGAAATCATATATATATATATATATATATATATATATATATATATATATATATATATATATATATATATTATCGAAAATCTTTTCATGTTCTTTGACCTGCGTGATCGCAGGACTCCCTTAGAAGCGGCGTTTGGACGTGGAATAAATAGGGAGAAAAAGCGCGCGCCGACTCTAAGTGATTGTGGGTAGGTTTATGACCGCCATAACCGGTGTTTGGTTTGGCGCGTTAAAGCTCCCCCAATTACGGCAAATAAAGCCTAATGACCACGCTTCTCTCTTATCTTTTTTTTTTCTTTTCTTTTTTTTTTATTTTTTATCTTTTTCCCTTCTCTCTCTCTCTCTCTCTCTCTCTCTCTCTCTCTCTCTCTCTCTGCACTCCTTCTTTCATCCCTCTAATATTCTCTATGATCCATTATAAAACAGAACGTCGTACGAACGGTCAGATAAAGAATTTTGGTGAAAAATTTTCAAAGAAATAGAGAAGGACATCGTCGAATAATTTTTTGCAAATTTTTCGAATAATAAATGTGTGTGTGTGAGAGAGAGAGAGAGAGAGAGAGAGAGAGAGAGAGAGAGAGAGAGAGAAAGTTTTAAAGATCGATCTCTTGAAAAGTTAAGGAGGAAATAAAAAGAGACCAGTATCATTTGTAGTGACTTGTACCGGGTGTCTGATGACGAGGGATGACCAAACGAGTAACTCGATAGGAGCACGTGGCGCCACGTGATACGCTCCTGAACGGTGTTTTCGACGTTAGTCGAGTTTATATATCGTTCCTCGTTGAAGATATCCAGAGAAACTAATCGATTTGAATCCACATTATCGTGGATTCTCGTTAAATTTTGGAAAGAAAGATCCTTCTTATAGTTTTTAATTAACTCGGGGGTTTCTTTTTTTTTCGAATTTAACATGCTCCTTTTTATGGCTCCTTCCGATTCGACGATATTACTTATTCCTTCGATCCATAGGCGGTAATTCGTTTAGCGAATTCATTTTTATCGATCGAAAATTGATACTTTTTTTTTCCTATCGTAATTACGAAGAGAGAAGAAATTATAGTTGATACGACGAATCAACATCGTTATGACGGGCGACGATTCGTTTAGAGAATTCTTTTTTTGTCGATTGAAAATTGATTTTTTCTTCTTCTTCTTTTTTTTTTTTTTTATCGTAATTTCGAACAGAGAAGAAATTTTAGTTGATTCGACGAATCAACATTTTTGTAACGGGCGATGATTCGCTCAGCGAATTTATTTTTTATCGATCGATAATTGATACTTCTTTTTTTTCTATCGTAATTTCGAACAGAGATAAAATTTTAGTTGATTCGACGAATCAAGATTTTTGTAACGGGCGACAATTCGTTTAGCAAATTTTTGTTTTATCGATCGAAAATTGACTTCTTTTCTTTCTTCTTTTGTTTCTTTTTTTTTTTTTATCGTAATTTCGAACAGAGAAGAAACTTAGTTAATTCGACGAATCAACATTTTCATAAAAATTTTTTTCATCTTATTCCCCTCCCTCTCTTTCGTCTTTTTCACAGCTCGAAACGATCGATCCTCGACCGAGGCCGTCGATCGAAAGCGATAAAAAGGCCCGAAGCATTTATACATACATACATACATACATACATACATACATACATACATACAAACATACATACATACATACATACATATATGTATACATACATATATATATATATATATATATATATATATATATATATATATATATATATAATATAATATAATATGAGACACCCACGCCACTTGTGATGGTGCTTACAAGGTTTCTTTTCAGCCAAGCGCATACCTGTAATAACGGGCTACGCATGGAAAGTAATGATTTAAGGTACGCTTGTCTTCCTCGAAAGTAGCATAACTTAGCAGCTCCGGCACGATGATCGAACCAGCTCCGAAGGTACCCATCCACCTTCATTGTCTTTCGACCGTCTCGATAGCTCTCCAACTTGGAACGACGATATTTCTGAGATTTACACATCGTCGAGCCGCTTACCCACGCTCCTCTTATCGTTTCTCACCAAAGATATTTCACAATCGGTACGAAAGGGACCTTTCCTTATGGAATGGATTACATTCCGTTCGTGTGCGTGTCGTAAAATTTCGTACGTGACGCACGTGTGAACGTGAGAAAAATCGCGCCTGCTTTCTTTCTTTCTTTTTTTTTTCTAACGGGTTAGGGTAGGAGTCGGAGGGGAAGAGGGGATATAGAGGGAGGAGAGGAACGATCGACGGCGACGGGGATGGTAGGGTGGTTGGGGGATTAATCAGAAAAATCAGATCTAATTGTGGATCTCTAAGTAGAATTATTAAAGATCTTTGGGATATTGGGATATATTCACGATTAGATTTGTGACGTATCAGGACATATTTGTACCTGTAAGATATTAAATTGATTTATTATTGGGTCGGTATTTTAAATTAATGTATATTTTGTTATTAAATGCATATTTAAATATACGTATAATTATGATAAAATATCAGTGTGTAATATAAGTGAAGCAACTCTGACACCTAATTATTTATACTAATCGAAATATTCATATTTTATATAATATATATATATATATATATATATATATATATATATATATATATACATATATATTTTACATTACAATTTATTTTACGCAATACTTTAACTTTTAATTAATAAAAATATTGAGCAAATAGATAGAAGTTATATTAAAATATATTTAGATTCGTGTTAGTAGATATATGTCGCAAGTTAGAAAATAAAGAATTATCTTCGACATAGTCAGCGATAAAGGACACTTGTAGATCTAATTATTATCTTAATATAATAAATAAATTTTTTACTTATCTTTTTTAAATATAATAAATTTCTTACTTATTCTTATATAATCGTGAAAAATTTATATAATTTAGTCGTACAGTAAAAGGATCTAATTATATATCTAAATAATGTCATTAGGAAGAGGATGATTGTTTCTGTCTGTGTCGTCGATAATTTCATCCTAATTTCGGGTAACTTTGAAAACGATTAATATTATTCCTCAGAAAAATACGATCCAATTGTACATCTAAATAATATTATTTTCATAAGAGAATAATTGATCAGAGAAAAGATCTAATAATAGTTACCTATAATCAATATGATAGGATCTAACTAACGTTATTGCAATCGTATGTATATCTTAAGATTTTTCGTAAGACAAACAAACAAAAATAATAATTCATTAGCATATGGAATATCCTTTCTTGCTTTTCTTTTCTTTTCTTTTCTTCACTTTCTTTTATCTTTCTTCTTTTTTTTTTCCTCATAATCGAGAGTAAAGAAAAATTAATGGTTGGGAAAAGGATCGAGAAAGGAAAGAAAAGTGAAAAAAATAAAAGAACAAGAGAAAAGAGAAAAATAGGAAAAAAGAAAATAAATGAAGGATGGCTAGGTAGCTTGAAGATCCTTAACGACGGCGAAACGATGAAAATCAATCAGCGAGGAGTATCATCCACTGAGAGATCCGGTAATTCAAGCCCTTTTCATTTTCGATGTTACTTATTGCACGACGGGGTTTTACTAATGTGAACGTTGGGATTAGACGGGAGACCTATGCGCGTCCAGCTAACGTATTCGTCTCTCTCTCTCTCTCTCTCTCTCTCTCTCTCTCTCTCTCTCTCTCTCTCTCTCTCTCTCTCTCTCTTCTCTGTCTGTCTTTTCAAGATGCAGCTTACACGTCTTAGCTTACGCGCCGTTATCTTCGAAGGTATAACCTCGTAAATCCATGGGCATTTGTTTCCTGCCCACCCTCGGGATCCGTCAAGATTACTGGCCATTAATCTCACTGCGATCATTCATACGTTTACAACGACAAATCGCTACCTTCGGTTTCTATTCTATCTCTTTCTCTTTATCACAATTTTGTATCTCCTCCTTTTCTTTTCTTTTCTCCTTTCTCTTCCTCCCGTCGTTATCTTATTCGTTTATTTCTTTCTTTGTATCTATTTCTATTCGGTTTTTAAAAAATATTTACTTCTTTTTCTTATTTCTTTTTTTTATAAAATCATACGTAGATGTAAAATTTAATGTATATATATATATATATATATATATATATATATATATATATATATATTATATAGTACGAATCTACATAGATATAAATTTTAGTATATATATTATATATATATATACGTTATATACGATTCAGATCTATATAAATATAAATGTAGATCCAAATTATCTCTCTCTCTCTCTCTCTCTCTCATATTTCTTTATATATATTAATTTAATTTTAGTACAGAATATAGTAATTAATCTATATATGATATAGATCTATATAGACGTAGATCTATATAGATTTCATCTATATATATAGATATATACACACATATATACTAACTTTTATTTTACTATTTATTTTACCATATATTTAAAATGAAAGGTAATAAATAAATAAATAAATAAATAAATATACATATATATGTATTTAATGTACCTATACGATATCGTTTTGTCCGATTAATTTTCAGTTTATTTCGACATACGACAAAGATATATATATATATATTTTATTCACATATGATGATCATTAATTTTATTTTCAAAGGACCCATCCTATGAGGTTATCTCTATCATCTCTCTAATATCATTTCACCCTTGAAATTTTATTCCCCCATTCCGTTCGACACGAAAAATCTTCAATCCCCAACATAGTCCACCTTCGACGCATATTGAATCGTTATTTAACGAGCCAGGAAAATCGATTCCCCCGCCTCCCCCCGACCCCCTTCTTTTCAAAGTAACGAATAGAGGTTTGTATCGCCTGCCGTATTTCGCGAGTCGGCTTTCACGTAACGATATAGAGCATCGTAAAATAAGTTTTAGTGACTCGGATGAATTTACTTTATTAGCACGTTAGAGCTTCGGGGTTTTGTCGGTAGGATGCTTGATCTTATAATGGACCAAACCGAGTCGCCATTCTATCTGCTGAGCCTCGCTGATTCTTCGTTCGCTGGATAATGGTCTCTACCGGGACTGCCCAGAATATATAAGTCTTTAATAGCGATGGCTCCTTTCTCTCTCTTTCTCTATCTCTTTCTCTCTTCTTATCTCTCTTTCTCTTTTTTTTTTGTACACAAAAAAAAATAATAAGAAAGAAAGAAAGATAGAGAAAGACAAAGAAAGAATGAAAAAGAATAGAGATAAAAAAGGAAAGGAAAGGAAAGGAAAAGAAAAGAAAGGAAGTAAAAAAGAGAAAAAAAGACAGACAAGTCGGCGTTCTCGATCAAAGTGGTTTCCCTGTTAAGACGGGGACCGCGGTTTTACATCGCGTTAGAACCAGTTATACAGACAGGAGGCGCTTGTTAAACGAGACCAGTCGGCTAGTGTAAACAGATCCGATAGTTAACAGCGTATCTCTGTCCAGTTTCGTCTCGATAATGTCGAACCAGATTCACTTCGGCATCCCTTCATTATCGAAGTGTTACATTCTATTGTAATCAAAGTATCGTCATTGCAAATTGGATTTGTTTCGATAGTGTTCGTGAGAATCGTTCGACAATATGGTCCAGATCAAATCGCAGGATTATTAGGACCATATCCACTTTCCGATTTAATGTTCCTAAATCATATCTATCTTTATTTATTTATTTATTTATTTTTTTGTTTTCATCGAGTTTCATCGCCTCGAAATGGTACAGATCGATAAAAATGATCCTCAAAGCGATGTTCGTAATCGTTTCATAATCTAATCCGTTTAAATAATATTCGATTGCTCGTTTATTTTTTTTTTTTTGCGTTTTGAATTATTGTCTCGTCGAAATGATTCGCAATTTTTCGTTGACATTATCCTCGTGACCGATGTTAACTTTAATTTTGAATTAAAAAAACTTTTCTGTTCTTTTTTCTTTTCTTTTTTTTTTTTGTTCAAATCACCTTCGAACATATTGTCCTTTTCGTTGAAACACGTTTAAATCCAACGTTCTCCAATTTACTTTCGATATCTCAATCGATTTCGTCGATATTCGTCTAACTCTCGAAATACTTTCGACATATTTTTATCATTTCGTAAAATTCGTCGTATCGAAATGGATCCATCATAATGGTCCCCATACCGATCGGGAATAATATTCTAATTACCTTTTCAAAATTTAACGTTTCAATATTAAAATCGATAAATTATCTGCGCTCTCGTTGAATGTCGTCGTATTATCGAAATGGTTCAGATCATAGCTGGAACGAATGTAAGAGCATTTCGAACTGAAACAGAGGACGAAGAAGATTGAGAAGAAGATGAAGAGGAGAAGGAGGATGGGGACAAAAAAAAAAAAGAAAAGAAGAAGAAGAAAACGATCTTGAGAAAACGTCATTGTGGATAGTATGAACGGTGTTTAAGTCGAAAACCGCATTGATGGAGGATGCTTGAGATGGAGAATCGTATCTCTCTTGGCCGCTCTTCGATTATGTGTCGGAATAATACGGTGAGAACAAGCAAGAGGAGAGGGAGAAGGAAGAGAGAGAGAGAGAGAGAGAGAGAGAGAGAGAGAGAGAGAGATAGTACACGAAAAGAAGAGTAGAGGGGCAAGTGAAAAGAGAAAGAGAGGAAGAGAGAGAAAGAGAGAGAGAAAGAGAAACAGAGAGAGAGAGAGAGAGAGAAGGACGTAATCTGGTTGGTCCACCGAGCTTCAACGGAGAAAGGATGAAGGAAGGGCCGAGGGCTTCGAGCCGGCCGCCATAATGCATCGTGAGAAGTGTGCATGGGGTCAAACGGGTCAAAAGAACGTCATGGCGTTCCTTCGTCTCTCTATGGCGGCCGAGTTGCTACACTCGCCAAAGGCCTCCTTCCATCTCTCTTTCTCCTTCTTCGATTTCTTTCTTTACCCTTTTCTTATTGTTCTTATTTATTTCTCTTATCTCTCCCTTTTTCCTTTTTCCTTCTTCTTCTTCTTTTTTTTTTTTTATATTTCTTTCTCCCTTACTCTCTTTTTCTCTTTCGAATCGTCATACGTACGCGTCTAAGACGCAACGGCGCGTCCTCCGCGAGGACGACTTCATTCCGTTTACGATCTTCTCCTCTCGAGATTCGTAAAAATGGCGGAGGGAGTAACGTCGAAGCGGGAAATTTGATTTTTTCTTTCTTTTTTTTTTTTTTTTTTTTTCACTTAAACATCTCAATCTCGATCGGCTTTACTTTTTATTTTCTACGATATTTTTTTATTCAAACGATTTTTATTATTGCTATTGTTATTTATTTATTTCTCTTTATTTTTATTTATTTATTTATTTTTTTTAAATCGTTGTCACGACCATTACACAAATACTGTTATCCGTTATGGTATGACATAAAACAAGGTTAGGGATTTCCCTTTATGAATAAATTCCGCCCATCGTTTAGTAAACCGTACGTAAGCATTATTCTTATGCATGATTCTCTGTCTACCGTTCTCTTTCATGAATTCATCTAAATGCATTTGAATATTCTCTAGTGTGCGTGCTTGACTCGACGTCTTTATTCTACTGGTTACGGTATTTCTAACGAAGAGAAAAAGAGAGAGGGAGAGAGAGAGAGAGAGAGAGAGAGAGAGAGAGAGAGAGAGAGACAGACATACATACGAATACGCATACACGTGCACCATGTGAATGAATTCTTTAATAGAATTTAATTCGTAGTAATGTGAATAAATTTTCTTCTTCGATATTTTTTTATCGATCAAAAAGTTATTCCGTATCTCTTTAACATGTATCCAAACGTATAAGTATATGCGTATGTATGCACTTACGTGCGTACTATTATATGTATATATATGTACGTGAGTATACACGTACACACATGCGTATCATACGTGTATCTATGGGGGTTTATAGGTGAGAGTTGCCGTCAATGAGGCGGAATACGCGTCGGCAGAAAGTTTTGCAAAATATGGAACGACGGTCCTCGCTTGTAAAACGATCTTCTCGACCACTTCCTTCCTCCGTGACGATCGAGGATCCGATGACCAGTTTGAGGTCGAGGATGACCGACGTGGGAAAGGATCGCTGATGCTTCATACTTTCCTCCTCCTTCTCCCCTCCTCCTCCTCCTCCTCCTCCTACTCTTTCTCCTCCTCCTCCTCTTTCTCCTCCACCTCCTTCTCCTCCTACTTCTCGTTTTCTACCTTCTCCTCCTATTTGTCATGTCTTTTTTATTTCTTTCATTATCCCTTTCCTTCACTCGTATCTTTTCTTTACTTTTTTTCATTCGTTAATTCCTTTGCAATTCTAATTCTTTTATGGTTTTCTTTTTTTTTTTTCTTTTAAGGGAGGGCTGGGGGTGGCACAATCGTCAGAAGTAAAATTTACAATAATAATTGTTACATTGATTATCTTGATTTTTTATCTTGAAAGTGGATCGTCAGAATATCATTTCTATTTATATAAAATTGATATTCTCTTTTTTTTTTTCATATATGATTGAATTTCATAAGACGATCGAATTTTATTTCCTTTTGGTTTACTTTGTTATTTTTATAACGAAATAATAATCGCAAGAAAGAGAGACGAAATGAATCTTCTCGGGTTTATCAATACATATATATATATATATATATATATATATATATATATATATATATATATATATATATATATATATATTACACATAGTTTATTGTCTCCTTCTTACTCGTATCTCTTCTTTGTTAAGTAATTGTAATAGAAATTGATATTTATTATTAAATTAATTAGCAAAAATAGTTTTAAAAAATCTGCTCGTTCTGTCAATACAGATATAATTTTCTCTCTCTCTCTCTCTCTCTCTCTCTCTCTCTTCCTCGTATCTTCCTTTACTCATTTCGTTATACCTTGTTATCCTAACGTATCTTTTACACTGTAAGAAATAATACATAATAATTCTACATGAAATTTAATAGATAGTTAGAGAATTGCATCTACAAACATGTATATTACGGTATCTCGTTATAATTGAAATCGATAAGATGATAAGAACTTTAATAAGATGGTAATAACTTACGATTATCAATTTAAAGAGAGAGAGAGAGAGAGAGAGAGAGAGAGAGAGAGAGAGAGAGAGAGAGAGAGAGAGAGAGAGAGAGAGAGAGAGAGAGAGAAATAAAATCCATCCAATTTTGTCGATACGCAGATATAATTTAACAATTTCCGTCATTCCATCGTATATACACGTTCAATCTCGTTGGATATGTATATTTATTATATCGCGTATGATGACAGTGATCGTGGATAAATATTCCTTTTTCCAATCGTATCTTCTCTTCGAGATAAACTCCGTTGATCTTATAGAAAATAAATGATATAAGTCGTGGAATAGATTAAAATGGAAAGCGACATGGTTTAACAAGGTTTCTACTGTAGCTAACATAGTACATGTACTATGTGGGTAGTATGTATTCGATACATACGTCAACGAGAGAGAAAATAACGGAGATCGATGCTTTACCGAGAATATCGAAGATTATTTAAGCGAGGATTACTAACGACCTGTAATTATCGCGCGTATACTATTATTAAAGAAATGATAGGGTTCGTAGTACCTTGTATAAATCGCGGATGGTACCATTAATTATTCGACAAAGTCACATTTCTTTTTCCTTTTTTGTTTATCAAAACTATGAAAGAAAGAGAGAGAGACAGAGAGAGAGAGAGAGAGAGAGAGAGAGATAGAGAGATAGAGAGAGAGAGAGAGAGAGAGAGAGGTTTTACTTGATAGAATCCATTATATAAGTTAATAAATTATATGTCGTGTCTGTTTTAATATAAAAATAATAATTCGACAAATCTTCTTTGTTTCTTTTTCTTTTGTTCTTTTTTTTTTGTTTATTAAACATACGTAAGAGAGAAAGAAGAAGAGGAAAAAAGTTGACTCGTCGTTACCTACGACGAAATACATCATCTAAGTTAATAAATAAAATGTCGAGTATATTTAAAAATTTATAGAAATAAAAAAGAACATGGCTATTATCGAACATAGCGTTATAACGAATTATATATATTGCCAAGTATATTAAATGTGAAAATATTTATTTTCGAGTTTTAAATATTCGAGTATTAATACCAAATTTTTATATCGATTATAATCGTATTTCGATAGTCTCTATGCATATTAATGTTCCTTTATTAAATATAGTACTATTTGACAATCAAGTAATATGTCAATAAGTTATACAATTTATAAGTAGACAAATTTAATAAAAATAAAAATATTAATTCTTCGATTCCAAAGATTATCGTTCGAAAATTATCATTCGAAAATTATCATTCGAAAATTATTATTCGAAAACAAACTCACAATTTAAAGGAGCCTCTCTTTCTTTCCTTTTTATTTATTTATTTATTTAGAAAAAATACAAAATGAGTTAAGGAGAGAGAAAAATAGGGAGAGGAAGAGAGAGGGAGAGAGAGAGAGAGAGAGAGAGAGAGAGAGAGAGAATCTGTCTTGTTATCCCGACAAAACACGCTATCTAAGTTAATAAATAAATATATAATTGTATAATGCATGGGCTATTGTGGCTATTGTGCATTGTACGAATGCGTCCGCAATCCCTAGTTGGTATAACCGCTCTTTACGGTTAACACGATGTCGTAGTTGTTGCAATGCATCGCCGTTTGGGACCTACGTGCATGCGTCGCAATATGTTTCTTATTGCGTCTACAGCTCCTTTTTGCAGATCGAATGCTATAATTCAATCGTAATTTAATACACTTAAGATCTCTTTACGTTTTCATTAAAAAGTAAATAAGAAGAAAGAGAGAGAAAAAGAATATATATATATATATATATATATATATATATATATATATATATATATATATAAAATCGGCTATTGTCGTTCATTGAAAATTATTAAAAACATTATTATTATTATTATTATTATCATTATCATCATCATCATCATCATCATCATCATCATTATTATTATTATTATTATTATTATTTTTTTTTTGAAATGACCATCATCCTTGATAACTATCTTTTATGATCTTAACATGAGTCTTTCCTATCTACATCCTTTATACTTCTTCTCTTAACGAAAAACTTAATTTTCCTTTTTTCTTCTTCTCTTTCCATTCCTTTTATTTTTCATTTTTCTTTTCAATACAATCTGTCTAATAATTCCTGATGACCATTCCAAGCGATAACAACTTCGGCGCTAATCGTCAATCAATGAATAATTTATCTCGTAATATTTATTTCAAAAGAAATACGAAAAACGATGAAAAAGGAAAATGTCTTTATACGTTCATTTGTTCGTCGAGATGAAAAATTTCTATATTTATTTATTCAAGAGAGAGAGAGAGAGAGAGAGAGAGAGAGAGAGAGAGAGAGAGAGAGAGAGATACCTTCAAAAGGATGTTTAAGGATAAGAAATCGAGTCCTTTGAATCGAGCTGTAGACTCTCTCTCGATCGCAGTTTTCGCTTTATGGCTCTCGCTTGTACGGCGTAGGTGGGCAAGTAGGAACAAGCGGCGAACAACGCGCTTATTCAAATACATTCAATTAATTTCCATAGGACGACAACAATGGCTTCCACAACGTGTAATCGTCCCAACCGATATGCCGACGTCGTTGCATACGCCTGCGATTTCGTGGGATCCACACGCTGGATCCTCTTTGGAGATCCTCTCTCTCTCTCTCTCTCTCTCTCTCTCTCTCTCTCTCTCTCTCTCTCTCTCTCGCTCTCTCTTTTTCTCCCTTTCGCGATCCTACTCGATAACGGCAATAAATCTTTGTCTTGTTACTCGGATTCTCTTTCGGTGTCCCTTAAATTTTTTCGACTTTGAAAATTTTCCTAATTTTTTCTTTTCTCTTGTTTTTGTCAATCGTCTTATAAACGATTTCAATTCTTGATTAATTGTTTCTGTTTCATCGAGATTAATAGCTCATCATAAACTGACGAGAAAGGAGAAAATAAAAAAAAAAAAAAACAAGTATTTATTTATTCTTTCTTTTTTCTTCTTTTTTTTTTTTTTTTTTTTTTATTGTCGTTGTCACTGAATTTGTTACTGGCAAAAGAAAAGCAATAATGAAATTTCGATGTCTGTGGTGTGTTGTTTCTCTCTCTCTCTCTCTCTCTCTCTATGTCTCACCATCATTAGACTTTATCGATTTTGCAAAACCGTCCAAATCGATTTATCTAATGAATCCAATATTTGTTGAACTATCTTTCTATATTAATAATTGATTATCCATACAGATAATGAAGATAAGCAAAGGGAAGAGAAAGGGAAACAGAACTAACAAGTAATCACGCCTTTTATATCGAATTTGTTGCCTTTGAAAGAAAAATAATAATGAAAATTCGATATCGTTATCTCTGTTCCTTTCCATCTCTCTCTCTCTCTCTCTCTCTCTCTCTCTCTCTCTTTTGTCGCGATTGACGCGACGATAAAACCGATAATCGTTTGGTATAAGAATAAATATTCTTTTTCTGATAGATACCGCCAATATAACGAGTCGTTCGTTCAAGAAATCATCATCATCATCATCATCATCATCATCATCATCATCGTTATTATCATCGTCCTCGTCCTCGTCCTCGTCCTCGTATTCGTTTTTGTCCTCGTCCTTGTCGTTGTTGTCGACGACGATAACCTACGAAAGATGGAAAGAGAGAAAGAGATCGGTCTCTCGAGCTGTGAATGGCTGCGCCTTTGATGAAACGAACGGCGATACGAGGGGATGTCGGAGGGAGGAGAGGACCTAATTAATGGGGCGGTAACCGGGCACTTCCTCTTGAACGTTCCTCGTACGTTTTCCCCTTCTTTTTCGCTCTCTTGTATTTTCCACCATCTTCGAACCTCCCTCCCTCTTTCTTTCTTCCTCTTTCTTCATATTCTCTCTCTTTCTCTCTTCCTTTTATATATGTGTATATATGTATACGAAGAATAACACTATACCCCAAGTATAGCCAGTATATGTATAAATTCTTTTTTCAGTATTTTATGTCTAATTGAATAATAAATTAGTATTTTTTTTTTTTTTTTTTTTTTGTAATTTTAGTATCTTCTTTCGATAATACTGTAATAGTATTGTATGTGTGTGTGTGTGTGTGTGTGTGTGTGTTTTCTTAGATCTAATTGTTGTGGTTTTATTTAAATCTAATTATATATATATATATATATACAATAAAATTTAATAAAGTACTAATATCAGGTCGTCGAGGATGAAATTTGTAAAAAAGAAAAAGAAAAAACAAAGTTAATTGATAACTTACAATTTTCATCCTTGACGATCTAATATTATTAATCTAGATGTAAAATATTAAGAACACACACACACACACACACACACACACACACACATCTATTAAATAAAAATGATTAATTTCCCTTTTCATTTTCTATTCGTTCATATTATAATTACTCTGTCAAGTACTCCTCCTCATTTATTGTTCCTCCTAATTTCTTCTTTTATTTGTATTCATTTATATACAACATTTTTATCGCTCGTTTTTCCTCCCCATCCCCCCTAACTCTTTCCTTCATTCCTTCTTCTCATTCTTATATCCTTACCATTCCTTATTCATCTTATTCTTATCTATCGGCTGTCCTCGTTGTCCTCATTCCTTTTTCATCTTCTTCATTGTCGAAATTCACCCTCTCTCTCTCTCTCCCTCTCTCTCTCCCCTCACGAAATACTGGTTTCTTCCTTTCGAAAGTTGCAACGCAGTTACATTGTAATCGATTCGCCGACGAGACGATCAAGAAGGTATCGTTCGATGATCGAGGGCACGAAACAGGTATCACGTTCACGGGCTTCGCTTGCTAACTGGTTCCCCTAGGCTCCTTTCTTTGAGCTTGTCGTCGCACGTTTCCCATCATTCACGTTATTCGTCCCACGCAACTCTTTTTCTTTTTTTTTATTTTTTCTTATTTCACTCTCTCTCTCTCTCTCTCTCTCTCTTTTTTTTCTTTCGATCTTTCTTTCATAAACGATATTTGTTGACTACGATCGAATCTGTGTTTCGTCTAAATTCTATCAACATGTTCTTTCTTCATTCGTTGTTAAGAAACGAGACACTTTTATTTTCACTCGATCAAACGGTACCGGAGCCAAGGATAACGTGTCGCCATCGACAAGGAGAATCGATCGTATTTCGAAGCACCGTTCAAGGATCCCCTTTGTTCCTCGATCTTCTTTCCATACGTGGATCATACCTTTCACTATGTATGTATGTATGTATGTAATATGTAAAATAAGTAATCAAAATAAGAGGAAGATGGAGACAGAGCGAATCTTAAAGTCGATTTATTACGATATTTTTTACTTTTACGGAAACTATCCAAATATATTGGAAATATAATATTGAATAAATTCTGAAATTTTTTACTGCCCAAGTGGATATATTTTCGAAATAGAATATAATATATTATTACATCCTCTGTTTGTCACTAATTATATATATGGTATATGAAATTTTAGATTTTAATTAAATATCTAAATAATAAATTATTACTATAATACTTTGATATATACTATTATACCATAGTATGTAATAACATAATAGTAACAAAGAGTATGATATTATTAATATATAATACATATATATATATATATATATATATATATATATATATGTATTATATATTACTTCTATATTATAGTATAACCATAATTGTTATTATATTGGTATATAAATTTTATTATAAACGATGACATTATTTATTAACCATGTTAATATTTTGAAAGGTCTGTCTTTATTTTTTTTTTATAAGACACACGTACATACATATATACGTACGTACGTGCATACACACACACACACACACACATATATGTATTGGGAACGCGTTTCTCGCGTGGTACCTGCCTCGAGGACGCCTATATCCGATGGCATCGAGATCTTCGATAACGAGGAAGGAATCCGATGGCCTGTAATTTGTCGTTGAGATACGTCTAAGTGTCTTTCTCTTTCGTCTATCGGTGCCGTCAACAAATTCCTCGGATATTATTACCCATTCCCTATATTCGATTCCATTTCTAATACTTCACTTTTGTCTTTTCATTATTTATTTCTTCTTTATGGTATAATACATATAATTATTAACCGTAAAAATCTTAAAGTTCATCCCATTTAAGACGTCACGTTCGTCGTAATCTTTCGTAATCTACGATCGCAAATTGGTTGTATCGAGATACGGAGCCACGAGCGTGTTGTCACTTTATCGGTATTATCAATACGCACGGATAAATCGATCGAATCGATAAATCGGCGCAACTGAGCACGTGGTTACGTTTTCGAACGATTATTTCACAAGGCAAACAAAACCGAACGTTATCCGTCTACTCGATCAATCTGACATACCTTTTTCGATTTATTATTGAATTTTAATCAATTTGAACGAAATTTATACATTGCAACTTGTAAATTTGTACAAAATCGTACATTTCGAACGATGACTTTTCCATTTTTTCTCTTTTCTCTCTCTCTTCTTCTTCTTCTTTATTTTTTTTTTTAAATAGAAAATACATCTATCATCTCTCAATAAAATTGTACATTTTACTATTATTATTATTATTTTTTTTTTATTAGATTAATCGGAAACAGGAAATTATACATATATATATATATATATAAATAATTAATAATTTTGAGGAATATTTGTCATTAAAAAAAAAATCTGCGAAATAAGTTAATTAATTGAAACGAAAATTACGGCGTCGATGAAACACGAAAGGTCGAGATCGTTTCGAGCAAAAAATAACCTATCCGTTCTTTTTCTTTTTGTTCGATTTCATCGAAATAAAAAAAAAAAAAGAATAAAAAATATATCGATCATCCATCAGTGAAATCGTATCTTCAAATTTTCCTTCACTTTTCTCAAATAGATTAGTTAAAATATGGAACTATAAAAGATCAAAAACGATCTTGAGAGGACGTTGTCTTATAAAAAAAAAAAAGGGTCGTATTTTGCGGCAGCAATGCGTCACGACGTTCACGAATTTACGAAAGTTGCCTGGAATTCTGGAGTTACATATGATGTAAAAGAAGAAGAATAAGAATAAGAATAAGAATAAGAATAAGAATAAGAAGTAGTAGTAGTAGTAGTAGGAGTAGTAGTAGAAGGAGGAGAAGGAGGAGATGGAGGAGGAGGAGGAGGAGGAGGAGGAGAAGAAGGAGGAGGAGGAGGAGGAGGAGGAGGAGGAGGAGGATGTGGACGTCCAGTCACGGAACGCTTTTTCCTACCAAGACTAACCTTTTATTCGTGTCGTCCTAATTCGAAGCGAGTCATCGGGACTCGCTTGGAATGTCCCGCGGCATCCTCTCGTTTTCCTCTTTTCTTCCTCTTCGTCCTCTCTCTCTCTCTCTCTCTCTCTCTCTGTATATGTGTGTGTGTGTATGTGTGTCTCTTTTCCTTCTCTTTCTTTCTCTCTACTTCTCCTACCTCTTTACCTCTCTCATTCTCATATTCTTTCACATTCTATCTCCGTCTAACTTACAACGAGACCACGTAGAGCTTCGTCTCTCTTCAACGCCATGAGAGAGGAGGACTCTCCTCCTCTTCTTCAGGTTCGGGAAGGCCTCTTCGGTAATTAATTTAACTTCTTGTCTCGACGATGGCGGCTGCTAATGGTTTTCTTGTTCTACCCCGCGCGAAGCTGTCCGCGTCGTCTCGCCTTCGTTTTCTGACCGCCCACCGATTACTACCGTACATCGAGAAAGAAAGAACGAGAGAAAGAAAGGGAATATGAGATTGAGAAAGAGAGAGAGAGAGAGAGAGAGAGAGAGATAGTCTTCTTTCTTCTAACGGATTTTTATCTAATTATCTTCCTTCAACTCGCGTTCCTTTCCACCATAAGATTCCGGTTCTCCGTATACACGCACTTTCTGCCGCCTTCGAGAAAATTCTGATATAACTTTTGCGACATATTTTATACTTTCTCTCTCTCTCTCTCTCTCTCTCTCTTTCTCTAATGTAAATCCTTTCGATCTCGTGATCCTCGATCGATATTTTCTGACATCTTTTATCTTCCTTTACCTTCCGTTGTGCTCATCTTACGATCACTTTAAATGCATCGACAAGCCCATACGTCTCGGGTTTTTCGATTTCCTTTTTACAATTAAAATTATTCTCGTTCGACGAACCTAACGAACATCCGACGTTATAACCGATGATCGACGTACTTACGCATTACCACCGAGTTAAATTTTAAACGACGAGAAAAATTTGTATCATCGCGCCTTATCGCGGCACTTGCGTCGGGGCGATGTTTATATTTTTCAACGAACGTGGAAAAACGTTGAATTGATTTCGTCGATGTTGATATCGAATTGTGAATTTTCAAAATTAGATCAATTCAATTCGATGCTTTCGTTAATCAACCGGACGTTCTAACATTTACACACGCGCGCGCGCGCTCGCTTTCTCTCTCTCTCTCTCTCTCTCTCTCTCTCTCTCTCTCTCACTCTCTCCTTCTGTGTTCCTCGAAAATTGATAAAACGAGAAAAGAATCAGGGAGCAGTGGTTCCTCGCAGATTTCTCGAATTCATCGAAGCTGATTTCTTTTCTTTCTTTCTTTCTTTCTCTCTTTTATTTATTTTTTTTTTTTTTTTATTTTCTTTCCTTCGTGAAAGAGCCGAAGGAAGATGAAAAGCCGGCTTTGGTTGCGCGTGTAACGTCCGTTCTCCGGGCCGCGAGGCGTTAACGAGGCGGGCAAACACGAAGGAGGAAGAAGAGGGCCTAAGGAGAAAGAGAGAAAAGGAGAAAGAGAGAGAGAGAGAGAGAGAGAGAGAGAGAGAGTGAGAGAGTGGATAAGAAGAAGACGGCGAAGATTCTTTAAAGCGATGGAACGGAGAACGTTCGAAGGCGAATGCTACGGAATAAAGCACGAAGGCGCCTTTTCAAGGTACGAGGTGTGAACTCTGCCGCCCTTCTTGAGAGACTCCCTCTATCGGTATTCACTTTCTCTCTCTCTCTCTCTCTCTCTCTCTCTCTCTCTCACTCTCCCTCTCTCTCTCTCTCTCTTCGTATATCCTCCAACACGAAGGTGTACTACCTCTTTCCACCTTATTAAGACCGCCAAGCCCGCCGGCAACGAAAGAACACACCGTTTCTCCCTTTTCTTTATCTCTTTCTTCAATTTCTTGCCCTCCTTCTTCTTTGATCCTTTATGAAGAACGAGATGATGTATTTCGATCTCGGAATAACGTTCTCGCGCGGCGTTGGAATCGGGATAAAAGTTATAATCGGACGAGCGTATCCTTCTTTTAAAATCGCTCGTACGAAACGAGAAATCGAGTTTGAATTATATATTAAAAGGGGGAATATTTTTTATCAGAAAGAAAGAGAGAGAGAGAGAGAGAGAGAAAAAAGTCATTTTAATTTCTCCGAGAAAAGCGGTATCGTTTAATTCTTCTCATTCGTTTTACGCGAAACCGAAATAAATTCCATTTAAATACTCTCCATGAACTATTTTTACGTTCGTAAGATTTCTTACTCGCCAGGATAAATTCTAATTGGATAATTGGATCTAATTTCTCGAGGTAGCGGTTTGAACAAAGAGAGGAAAAATAAATAAAAATAAAAAAGAGGAAGAATAGAAAATTAACACTTCGTTATGTTTCGTAAGGCACTCCAGACCGGAGTCATTTTAACTGTGAAGGTTTTTATATCCGTGAAGGTTATACGGATATTTGCAAGCGATCATGTAATTGAAATATGACTCGTTAATTTTTTTCTTTTCTTAATTTTAATTTAACATCAAAAAGTGTAATAAATATATCACGCAATCACGATTAATCGTTCGTTACAGCGGTAACTTTCCCAACGTTGGGGGTTTTACGTACCACAAACGAGCTATTTTTAATATCATTTTTATTTACTTGTTCGGGATTTTTATTAATTAATTGAAGATATCTTGTTGTAAAATAAATGTAATTAGTGGAAATAATTAAGTGTCACGGTTACGTCAGATTTATTTTTATTAGTAGAAAATTGTATAACATGAAATTAATATTGTTATTTATATTAGAATAATTATATTATACTGAGTACAATTGATTTTGTTTTATACCTTAAAAGCATGAACAACTATGGATAGAAGTCTTCGGTGAGAAAATAAAAATAATAATTTTGAGATGAGGATATACAAGCATTTGAAACACATCGTAGGTGTACGTGCATGCGTGTGACTTTAAAGTTAAATAAAGTTATAAAGGGTTAAATTTCTCGAGCAGAATTTCTACGGTCTAACTTATTAGGAGAATTCTAACACAGGTCTAAGTTCTCGAACCAGCGGTTTGTTTTAGCTTGGAAGAAAATAGAAAATTAACACTTCATTATACCTTCTAACACTGGGATGTTTGAAATACATATATACGTATTATGTGTATAATATATATATATTAAAGAAGATTATTTTTTATTTAAAAGAAAAAACGACATTTTAATTTTCGTTACAAATCATCCGTAAAAATGAAAGCAAAGAAATATCATTAAAATTTCCCGCGTAAAATTAGTACTCTTTATTCTTATCTGGAAAACTATAACTCAGTCTGAGTTCTCGAAATAACGGTACGCTTTTCTTAGAAAGAACAGAAAATTAACACTTCATTATATTTTCCAGTTAACTATAGAGACTGTTCCGCACAGATACATATCTAATATATAACATATACATATATATATATATATATATATATATATATATATATATATATATATATATAAGAAGATTATATTTTCTATTAAAAATAAAAAGGATCAAGAAAAAAAAATTAAAATAAAATAAAAGATATTTCAAATTTCTTGCAGGAAATCGTTGTTAGAAATCGTCGCTTCAAGGTAGATCGAAGGAATTTGATTTGAATTTTTCGCGCTAAATTACGTGCGGACCGTCATTATCAGAATATTTCTAACTTAATTTTGCTTCTCGAATTAGCGGTTTGTTTTTGTTTAAAAAAGATTAAAAATAAAATTAACACTTTTATTATACCCTTTTAACATTATAGATCGTTCAATATATACATATAATATATGTAATATTTATATATATACTATTAATATATATATATATATATATATATTAAATATAATAATATATAAATAATTTATAATATAATATATAATATATATATAATATATATATATATAATTTATAATATAATATATATATAATATATATATTTATATATATATAATATATAATATATATATATTAATATATATATATATATATTTATTTATTTATTCGTGTAAGAGAAATGGAAAAGTAAAAATAAAGAGGGTAGCTCGTGGCTTCCGGCCGATCGCCTCGTTAGCATCGTCGTGTTTCCAGTTAGCGAACGATAACCGCTCGTTAACGGCGATTAAACGGCGAGTTAAACATCGTTGCTGCCGCGAGACGAAACAATCTCGGAGGCACGTCGAGCTCCGATTAAAATAAGCGCGACCGAGTTCTCCTACCGTTCTCTCCTTCATCCTCTTTTTCTTTTCTCTCTCCTTCTTTCTTTCTTTCCTTCCTTTCTTTCTTCCTTCCTTCCTTCCTTCTTTCTTTCTTTCTTTCTTTTTCTTTTTTCTTCTTCTCTTTTCTTACACCCTTCCTCGAAGGCCCGTTGTTTTCGCGCGATAAAACCGATCTCGACTCGCTTTCGTAACTTTGCCGCCGCCATAATCGTGACTAGTGTTATAAATTTTACATTCTTTCTTTTTTTGTTTTTTTTTTTCTCGTTCGTTTTTATTCCCGCTTTTTTTTTTTTCTTTTTCCTCTTCGTCGTTGAACTTTCTTTTTTCTTTTCGTTGTTTGTTCTCTCTCATTCTCTCGTTGCTTTTATTCTTTCTTTTTTCTCTTTCTTCAATGAGACCCGTTGTTACTTGTTGTTTATACTTGCCGACTTCGATATAGTTCGTATAGTCGATCAAGAATAAAGGTGGTACGACGAACGTCATAGCTTTTTTTCCATTCCCTTCGTTTTTTCCTTCTTCTCGATTTCGTTCTTTCGATCTTTAATTATCGTCATATTGAAATTTTTGGTAAATTAATCAAATCACTTTGGTTAGGTATCGCGCTTGTCACGTTCATTTTGACAAGTCTTTAAAGGTTGGAATTCTTAATAGTAGTGATTCGATAATAGTTACATTGTAGATCTTTTATTATGGGAGAACGGTCTGATCCTATGGTCAATTTAAATGTTACTAATCGCGTTCACAATATCCATGTTTTATCTATGAAAATTGTTCCATATTTTTCTGTTATTAATGTTCGATAATTTTTCCTATCGTTTTTATTCGCCGATTTTATTACATCCCTTAAAATAAAATGAAACGAAACAAAGTGAAAAGAAATGAAATGAATTTTCATTTTATTAATGATTCGATGAAAAATAACGAAAGTAGTATATTCATTTTCTGCTATAACGTATATTAAATTGTCCAGAAAGAATATGATACATGTGGTACATAATACATATCAGTTTCAATTTTGTATCCGATTAAGGATGGAGGACAATAAAGTGAAAGTGAAAGTGACTTATATCGGTTATTGAAACGATGATTTTAGGTGAAACGAAATGATTCACGAAATATAATTTCTTAGATTCCTGTAAAATTGTAATATTGAACGTTTTACAATAATCTGATGATGATCAAATCGAAACGCCGATCGAAGATTATTCATCATTATGCAATTAAAAAAAAAAAAAAAAAATAGCAGAGATATTAAATTTATCCAAAATTATTGTTCACGAACATTTGATAAATCTCAGTATTACTAATCGGCATGATACTTCTTTTCGAACAATTCGATAAATTGGAAACATTTTTGACGGTAATAAGGTCTAACATAAAAATTAAACAAAATTTGACAAAAATGAAACAAAAGAAAAGAAAAGTAATTTGAGAACATCGATCGCGAATAAACGACATTTATGCGTACTGTTTGAAAAATAAAAAATACTGAATTCATCAGAAACGATCGTCTATGAGAATTCGGTAAAGTTGAGTTTTTGATCGTCACGAAATCCTTCGAACGATCCAATATACATATAAAGTATTTTTTAGCGATGTAAAATCTGGTACGAACTTTTGTGAAAGAAAAACAAAAAGCAATAGAAAAGGAGAAAAGAAAAGAGAAAAAGGAAGAAGAAAAGAAAACAAGAAGAAAATGAAAAGAAACAACGTGAAACCGTGACGAAGACGTGCAGTCACGCCCTTTTTTCCCCCTCATTTTTCCTTCCCAAACGAAAAACGAAGAACGAAAAAATTTAACCGTTTTCTCGAGAAAAATTTCTTAGAAATATGTCGGACATCGGTGGACGTTAGAAAAGCAATGCGAGACTAATTCGGACCGTACAAATATTTAGGGCGACCTGTCGCATTTAAGGGCTCACCTTCTTTATCCCCGTTGTTTACCATTTTAACTCGGAGAACTTCTTGGCTTTTTATGGTTGTTTGTATGGGTTGCCCCTATACAAAAGCACGCCTCTTCAGCTTTCTTAACCGTGAAGAATCGCGAATCTGATTGCAGATCTGAGACTGCTACTTTTCTACTACTACTACTACTACTACTACTACTACTATTGCCATTACAAATACTAATACTCATACTAAACTACTACCATACTACTGTTACTATTATTAACAGCTTACCCGAAAACGATGGAATGACCTTTGTAAAATCCGTAACGTGTGCTTCCCAATAAATTCTCTAAAAGTGACATCCATTTCCGTGGCGTGTCCGGAATTCGTCCAAGATTCGTTTCACCGTTTCTTAACAATACTTTTTACTTCTTCGTTTTGAAGAAGTAACCGTGAAGAATGCCGCAGGAGCAGCGGCGACTACAGGAGCGGAGAGCCATATTTTACCAATTTTTCGCATCTATCCAAACTTACGTCTTCATTCTCGTATTCGTTGCTCGTACGAATTTCTTTTTGTTTTTTTCTTTTCTTTTCTTTTTTTTTTTTTTTTTTTAAACATATACCTTCGAATTCTAATTATTTTCTTTTGTTTCTATCGTTTCTTCGCGATCAATCCTTAATACGTATTCTTTTAAATATCTCATATATTCATGTGAACATAAACATACTTCGAAGATAATTTTCAAATAATATTGTTTCATTAACTACTACTATTAATTTTTATCATTTCTATTACTACTACTACTACTAATAATAATATGATAGTAATACTTGACGATCTAGTGACAAAAGGATTACTGTGATATTATTCTTACACATATTTTTTTTGTTTTTTTTTTTTCTTTTTTTCCTTTGAAAGTAATGTTTCAATAGAATTATTACTAGTCGGTTTATTTCATCGACCAAATTAATTCGACGATAATCGCAAGGATTATAACACTGATAATGAATAATGAAAATAAAAAAAGAAGCAAATGAATAATTATTCGCAACCATTATGTTCATAAAAGTATTACAAACTGTTATTAATATATATATATATATATATTCGTTTAAATAGAAATGAGATTAGAGTAACAACTATCGAACGTTTTAATTCATTCGAAGGACGAATAATCGGATTGGTTTATAATTTACGATTCAATGTCCGTTTAAATACAGGATCGTTAATCGTTTATGAATCAAACGTTAATACTTTCTTTTCTTATGAGTGAAGAACTATAGTAAGAACACGTGTCGTCGGTAGAACCTGGTCGAAATGAACAAAAAGGAACGAGTTACCTTTAAGAAGGGTCAGAACTCGGGGTGAAAGAATATCGAAGGTGGTATTTGGAAGCCGTTATAGACATCATGATCGCGTTATGATCGTCATAAGATTTTACTGCGGTCATAACGTACCCCTGAGCCTTTATTCTTGGCAGGAAAGTCCGACAAAAACCATGGATACTTTCTCTCTTTCTCTCTCTCTCTCTCTCTCTCTCTCTCTCTTTTCTGCTTGCTTCTTCACTCGTTCATTCGAAACAACCTTCGTCGCCTTCTTTCTTAAGGGTTCTATCTCTCCTTCTCTCTCTTTCTCTCTCCCTCTCTCTCTCTCCCTCTCTCTCTCTCTCTCTCTTACTCTCTCTCTTTCTCTGTAAATTTAGACTCGTTTAAACTCAGGACCCTCTGGACCTCCTCCTACGTACTACGGTACATACTTACTTACGTACACACACACACGCATACACGCGAGCGCATACGCACTCACTCACTCACACGTATCTATCTTGGAGAGCTGAAAAATAAACAGAACTGTTTGTCTTCTCGAACGGTAGCTTGCCACGCACGTTTCCCCCCATGGAATTCCTATTTCCAATTTGTTGTGGCACAGTTTCACATCGGAGTTTAGTTTTCTATGAGAAAAGGACGGGAAAATAGAAAAGAGAGAAAACGAGGAAAAAGAAAGTTGGAGCAAAGGTTAAGGATTAAAAAGAAGGAAGAAGAAAAAAGAACAGAAAGAGAAAAGAGTTAAAAATTAAGAGTCGAAGGACAAAATAAGTAAATTAACAACGAAAACAAAGAGAAACGACAAACAGCGATAAGAATATTCGCCAATAATGTTCTAATCATTCGATTGTATCCCGTCCGAATGTCTTCCATTTTATTTTAATTCTTTTGTTTCGTCCTTTTTTTTTTTTTTTTTTTTTTTATATATATAAGCTTCTATAAAAAAGAAAATACAAAAATAAATAAATAAAATGCAATAAGGTACAATGCGACGAGATAAATTTCAAATTATTCACTTTCAAGAATGAGAAGAATTTTAGACGATAGATGGTTAACGAGCATGAAAGAGATAAAAAAAAAAAAAAAAGGAAAAACGAACAAAAAACCAAAGCCCAAAGGCAACACACACACACACACACACAGAGAGAGAGAGAGAGAGAGAGAGAGAAAGAGAGAGAACTGTAGCAGTAAGAAAATCGGCATAATTTCGTCGGTCTGACGAAAATTGGCAGACCGACATCGAATTACAGGGTAGACACGTTGCAATGAACGGCAGCACGCGACGATTGCGTGTCGACGATTAATTTTTCACTCCTGCCGAAGAGAAACGCCGAACCTCTTCTTCCTTTTCCTCCTTCCTCTCCCTCCCTCCCTCCCTCCCTCCCCCCTCCTCCTCCTCCTCCTCCTCCTCGTCTTCCCCTTCTTCTTATTTTCCTCTCAAAGAGGACGTTGGAATCGCTTTTGGAGAGATCCGATCGCCACACGACTGCCATTTCATTTCCTTTTTGTTTATTTATTTATTTATTTTGGTCCTCTTCCTCCTCCTCCTCCTCCTCCTCCTCCACCTCCTCCTTCTTTTTCTTTTCTTCTTTTCTTACTCCAACCTCTTTTCCTACCACCTTCCACCCTAACGTTCCTCCAAATCTTTTTTATTTGCGTTTACGCGTCACAAAGCTCGGCTGGCAGGCGTGATAAATCTCAGTAATGGCCGGTCATTAATCTACAGAGAATTACGCGTACAGCACGTTCCACCTTTGACAATGGGGAACTCTCCTCCCGCCCCCGGCCCGCCCCTCCCCTCTGTCCCTCTGTCCCTTCACCACGTATTCCCGGTTACCTACATCCCCCTAACCCCTTCCCTCTTACACTTCTCATATCACCCCGCACGTACCAAATGTCCTGTCGTGCTTTCAAAGGACGTGTCTCTTCTATCATTCTAATACTCGACGATAGGGGGTAAATCTATTGTATTAAATATTGCGATCTATTAATCGGCGGTTCGTTCGAGAAATCAACGAACAAAAGAGAAAAGAATAACCATATTTTCAAGTGGCACGATCGACGATTCGTCCTTTAACATTCTTTTAATCTCTTTCGAAACTTCTTTTTTCTTTTTTTTTTTTAACTTCGTTTTTTTAATTTCGAAAGGGGAGGGAGGGAGGGTAAGGTAAGATCCGTCGTCGTCGTAGTAACAACGCCCATCGGGAATTCTTATCGATGTCTATCGATCTTATCGTTCATTCGAAAATTCGACGGAATATCGTCGAATTACTTTCGAACGATTTGTCCAAAAGGTATCTTTTGAAATGATCTTTCTACGTAACAGGCGAAAATTCTTTAAGCCGTTACCCAATCTTTACGAGTCGTTTTTAGTTTCTTTTTTTTTTTTTTGGCTTTTCTCTTCTCTTTTCCTCCCCCTTCTTTCTTCTCTTTCGATTAAAAGTTTGAGGACGCACGATGCATCGGGAAGATAGAATGACATACGGTTTCATATAGGTACTAAGGTTTATACGAGAGGTCGTGGCCTTATTATTTGTTTTCTTTTTATTTTTTTTTTTTTTAATCTTTGAGAGGAAAATTTTTATCGCGACGATCAATTGCAATCGTTCGAAACAATTGTCAGGAGATCTTTTTATATGTTCGAAGAAACGAATAGAATGCAAGACAATGAGCGATTACGATTTATATTAATTATTCTCTTTTTCTTTTTTCTCGATAATCGTTATATTAAAATTAATTCACAGATAAATATTATTTTATCGCAAAAATAATTCTTAGTTATAAAACGGGACTTTGTATATATGAATCTAACCGATACGTTCAAAGGAATAAATTGAAAGTAAAGAAATCAATTCTAACGAACAGCAATTGCGATTCGTAAGACTTGTCCTTTGTCTCTGAACCAAATTTTCGTACAAACAAAAAAAAAAGAAGCTATCATAAGCTTATTCTTTTTTTTTTTTGTTAAATCTCGATATATCGTTATAACAAATTAATTAATGCACCAACAATAAATGCCTTCCTATTCTAACAAACTTCTCGTTCTCGTAACACGTCTTATGCTTGAATGAACGTATCAATCTAATATATTTATATTTATATTTTCTAATACATTTGAAAAATCACGAATTTAGGATGGAATGGATTAAGCTACGTGCGATAATAATTAGTATACATTTTTTCTCGTAGCCAAAACAAAATTTCTATCGGACGAATTTATCGATAGTTCTTTTTTTTTTCCTTTTTATATAATAAAAATATCATAAAAATTGTTACACATTCAAATAAACGAGGAGTCAAAGAGGGAGGGAGAGAGAAAGAGAAAGAGAGAGAGAGAGAGGAGAGAGAGAGAGAGAGAAAGAAGAGTAAGGTTTAGCGAAGAGATCGAAGGTTCAGAAAAAGAAAAGTAGCGAGAGAGATTATCCGTGGGGGTGAGGTGGGGGTTGGGGGATGGGGGATGGGTGGGTGGGGAGGGGGGGGGGGAGATCGAAACGCGACGGAATTCACGTCGATCTTCGCGCCTCTCCTCCCGCTCGATCCTCGATCCTCGATCCTCCGATCCTCTCCATGAATCTCTTCGGGGTGTAGATGGTGAACCGAGATAGGGAGGAAGGAGGGAGGCTACTTAAACTTAACCCTTGCTCGTGTGCTCTCTCTCTCTCTCTCTCTCTCTCTCTCTCTCTCTCTCTCTCTCTCTCTCTCTTTCTTGGGTTGGACCGGTGAGACCGGAGGCCACACACCAAGAAAGACTAATAGCCGAGAAGATAACGCTCTTAAACACTTTGCCAGGCCAATGCTTCTTTTCTCCTTCGCAGCAACCTGCTCTTAGCGAACCCTCCCTTCCCCTATTCTATCTCTTTCTCTCTCTCTCTATCTCTCTCTCTCTCTCTCTCTCTCTCTCTCTCTCTCTCTTACTTTCTTTCTCTATCTATCTCACGTCCTTCGAGTCGATGTCTCTCGTTCTCTCACGAGAGAGGAACGAGTAGCAAGCAGCTACCATTCAGCAGAAGAGTCTCGTTCGATAAAGTTTCTCGTCGATGTCGAGGGGAAAGAGAAAGAGAGAAAGAGAGAGAAAGAGAGAATAAGAGAAAGAGAGAGAGAGAGAGAGAGAGAGAGAGAAAGGTCTCTTCTCGAGAATGTGGGATTCCTGCGGGAGCTGCGAAAACTCGTCGTATCCTATCGAAGGAGAAAGAGAAAAAGAAAGAGATAGAGAGAAACTCATCGGTTATTACATCGCTAATCTTTTCTCGGAGGGATCAAAGGTGTGAAGTTATAATTTCTTTCTCTCTCTCTCTCTCTCTCTCTCTCTCTCACACACACACACACATTCATTCTCTCATTCTCTTAATTCGACGTTAAAATTTTTGTATTAATAAATAAAGGGAAGGGATGAGAAGAGCAAGAAACGAGGGAGAGAGAGATAGAGAGATAGAGATAGAGAGAGAGAGAGAGAGAGAGAGAGAGAGAGAGAGAGAGAATAAATGAGTGAAAAGAGAAAGAAAGAAAAAAAATGGATAAAATTATTATACGATACTTTTAATCGTCCTATAAATACATATAAGAAGAAGTAATGAAGAAAGAGAGAGAAAGATAGAGAGAGACAGAGAGAGAGAGAGAGAGAGAGAGAGAGAGAGAGAGAGGAAAATAATGAAGGAGAATGATCGTGTGGCAGCTGGCTCACCTACAAACGGTATAACGACTCCGATTATTGCTTTACAGTTGGCTGAGGTAACTCAAGCAACGAGTTTATTGCTGAGCCGGTACGTACTTGTAAATATCGCGCTAACGACCTCGCGTACACGTTGTTTCGCGAATGTTAATCTTAATTCCCCGCGACAAGATCCGACTGGCTACTGGCTGTGCTTACTACCTCTACCAACCACCGTCATCTTCCTCCTCCTCCTCCTCCTCCTCCTCCTCCTCCTCTTCTTCTTCTTCTTATCCCTCTTCCTTTTTCCCTTCCTCTTTTTCTTCACCTCTTCGTTCTTCTCTTCCTCCCCTCCCCCTCCCCCTCCCTCGTCCTCGTCCTCGTCCTCGTTCTCGTTCTCGTTCTCGTTCACCTCCTCGTTCAACTTATCGCATCTTTCTACCCTTGCCAACTTCTCTTATACCGGACTTATGTTACTCGCCTCTCTCTCGGACGTTTGCTCGCGCGAGCCGACGAATTAAATGCACCTCGTATAGATGTCGTGATAGCATTACCGGAATCGCACGTTGAAATTTTATTGACGCGATTAAATTCAATCCCGTATCCTCCAGGTCCCCGTCCTCGTATATTATATTTTACGAGAGAACGATACTACTTCGTGATATATGTATGTATACATTTTGAAAGTGAAAATAATGATTGGTGTGGTAGGGTAGTGGGTAAGGGGTTCGGGGGGTGATGGGAAAGGGCGATGGCCGAGGGATGAGGGGTGAGGGTTGAGAAGTGAGGGTAGAGGGGATGGGCCGAGGAGAACTAAAAAAAAAAAAAAAAAATATCTTCGAATGAAATACAATGAGGATCGTTTTACTCGTATCCTTGGATACCTTGTGAGGATAGATAAGGACAAGAAGGAATATTTGCTTTCCCTATTTTTCTCTTTCTTATCTTGTAAAAGGAAGAAATATTCTGAAGAAATGCTAATATATAATATATAATATATATATATATATATATATATATACATACTTTTTTTTTCTTGTATATCTTTTTACCTGTATTTTAAAAGGTACAGCAAATACGTTTATCTCTTTCTTTTTCTCTCTTTTTTCTTTTTTCTTTATTTGTTTGTTCGCATATGTTATGGGGGAAAATGTTAGAGGGGGAAAAACGTCTTTGGAGAAATATATAAAAAATTGTTCTCTCTCTCTCTCTCTCTCTCTCTATTTTTTTCCTATCTTATAAAAAAGAAGAAGAAATAAATTTTTCTTCTCTTGTAAAATGAGAAGAAAGAAGAAAGAAAGAGAGAATCTTTTGGGGAAATAAATAAAAATAAAAAAAGAAAGAAATCCATTTCTCTTCTTCCCCCTCACCTTCCCCCCCCCCACTCCTCGGCCCCGCCGCCTTTCAAAATTATCTTCTCTTACAAAAATTAAAACAAAACGAGTCTCTAATGAAACATCGAATAAATGATTGCTTTACATTACTCCTCTCTTCGTTCTACCCTTATCGTACAAAAATATTAAAGAAATAATTTAATTTCCTTTCTCTTCGGCCTTATCGCGTAAAAAGAAGGAAGAAGAGTGAAAAAAGGGGGGAAAGATAAAGAAGAAGAGAGAGAAAAGTTAGAAAAATGTAGAAAACAAAAGAAATAATATCTTCGATGAGAGGCTAGAATAACCGACGAAAATATGTTTTTCTCTTCTTACGTTTCTTATCGTCCAATTGAAATGTAATTACTTCTCGTAGTTGATCAAAGGGAATTTAAATTAGTTTGTCGTCATTATAGACGAACGCGACGACGACGACGACGACGACGACGACGATCAATTTCCTGTATATTTACATTAACACAACGATCCCTCCGAGCTACAAGTTTTAAACCATCGACGTCCGTCCGTTCTACTTCAACGAGAGCCATCGGATTCGTTTTTACTTTTATCGAAGGTAGCTTTTCACCTTAACGCAGATAGAAAAGAGGAAAGGGGAATGGGCGCGGTGGCGTTGGCGGGCGGATGGGTGGGCGGGGGATGGGGGGATGGGGGGGGGGGAGGGGGGAGGTTGAGGGAGTGAGGAGAGCGAGGAACCGGCGACGAAAGGAAAAAACTCTCGCCACTGGCACGGTTAAGAAAGGTTTTATTTGACGAAAGAAAAGAAAAAAAAGAAAGGAGGAAAGAAAGGATGAAAGAAAGAGAGAGAGAGAGAGAGAGAGAGAGAGAGAGAGAGAAAAGAAAAGAAAAGAAATCACTTCTCGTGTATGTTGTACAAACACCGACGTAGCAACAGGTGGTGACTGCCCTTGGTGGTTTGGGTTACCGGTTCAGCCATTGGGTTTTATTCATGATTTTGAAGGGGGCAAGAAAGAGAGAGAGAGAGAGAGAGAGAGAGCAAGATAGATAGATAGATAAAAAAGAGAGAGAGAGAGAGAGAAAGAAGAATACTCGCATTTACAAATCTACATCGAAGAGCCACTCGAGCCCTCGAATTCTTTCTTTCTTTCGTCGACTTTCTTCGATACTCGTCTTTCCATCCTCTCCCACCCCCCAGCCTTCTCTCTCTCTCTCTCTCTCTCTCTCTCTTCATTACTTTACGAAGATAATGCGATCGAAGTGAACTTAACGATCGGTATGTAAGGCGGGACACGAACGTTCGTTCGATTAAAAAAAAAAAAAAAGAAAAAAAAATAAAAAGAGAGAGAACAGAAGAGAGAAGAGAGTATAAAGAGGGAAGCGATTAAATGCGATTGGATAAGAAATGGAAGTGGCCATTTTCGCGCTCTCCCTAATTCCGTTATCGTATACTGAGAGGCCGATAAAATAAATGGACCTGGCATGTTTAATCGGATTTTTCGTAAAGGGATTTTTCTCTTTGATCTGTCCGCGTTATTTTCTATTCTATCGTTTATTGACACTACCAACCAACAACGACGACGACGAATAGGACGTAATTGTCGTTCGATTATAATCGATACGTGAGGTAACTCAAAATAACCCGATGATTCATATTGCACGTTATACGAAGCCTCGACCAAGATGACGTATACAAAATACACATACATACATACATAAATATATACATGTATACATACATGCATGCATACACACGTATATTGACATTGAGAGCTTTCCGATCTCAGCAATTTTTGTTGGCGTTGCCTCATGACGTTTAGAGATCGTCTGGGAGAAGAGAGTGAGAGAAAGAGAGAGAGAGAGAGAGAGAGAGAGAGAGAAGCAGAAGATGAAGTAGAAAAGGATAAGATAAAAGAAAAAGATCGTAAATTCGAGCGATTTATTTTTCAAAGTGTACCAGTAAAATCTTGATGGTACCACCCTATGTGTGTTTATTCATGTATTACATATACATATCTATGCTTGTATTCTCTCTCTTTTTTTTTTTTCAATTTCTTTTTTTCCTATATTTGAATTTTAAACAACTGGTTACGCCCAAATGTTACACGATATTCTTCGAAAACGAACGGAAATAAGAGATGACGATTTGATTACGCGTTTTTAAAAACAGACGAACTTCGTATTACTTCGATTTAATAATCATATTCATTTGTTAAATTATAACGAGAAAGAGATAGAGATAGAGAGAGAGAGAGAGAGAGAGAAGATTAATTACAATGCTATACGAACGAACCCATTAAATCAAATAAAAGGAGCTTCGATTAATTTCATTTAATAACCACATTAATTTATAAAACGACGCTGAGAAAGGGAAAGAAATGAAAGAATGTCTTTTTTTATTTTCTCATGTTAATTGCGGCTTGAATAACCGTACTTTTAATTGGGAAAAAAATATGTTAAACAGATATATATATATATATATATAGAAAGAGAGAAAGAGAGAGAGAGGGGGGGGAGTGAAAGAAAGAGAAGGTAAATTATAGAAAGAACATGTTCACTAAATCAATAGAATAACTTCGATTAGTTCGATATAATTATCGCATTAATTTATAAAACGACTTTCGAACTACATTTCGAAGTATTTCACGGGAACTCACGAGGGTTGTAGGTAGTTACACGTACACACACATACATACACACACGCACATATCTATGTATTACGTATATATTCATAATAGGGGAGTCGTAAACGCTAGTATGGCTAGTTGCGACTAGCGTTCAATTAGCGCTAATTAGCGTGTCTACCAACCATGTCGTCGTTGATTGATTTAGTGGACACGCCGTTCGTCCTGTAAACCCACCTCTCTTACTCTCTCTCTCTCTCTCTCTTACTCTCTCTCTCTCTCTCTCTCTCTCTCTCTCTTACTCTCTCTCTCCTCCTCTATCTATCTCTCTCTGAATAAATAATTTTTTTTCCATCCTTCATAGTAATTTTTCCGTACAATCTACGAAAGGCACCTTACGAGCTAGGACGTACAGAGGATGATGATTCATAGGCGAACTTTCGAGTTCCTCCCTCGCAATCGTTTCCACAGAGTAATTACAAACACGACAAGATAAATAATCGTCCACCTACGCGGCACACCAAAGAGATATTCTACTCTTGAGCGTAAATCCTATTTTGATTTGAGACCACGTACATATGTACTTTCTCTCTCTTTCTCGTACTTTGGCGTTCTCTCCTTCTAACTCATTCTTGTACTTTGGTGTTCTTCCTCTCTCTCTCTCTTCCCCCCCCCTCTCTCTCTCTCTCTCTTTCTTTCTGGAACTATATGGTTTTCTCTTTTTCTATCCCTCCCTCTCCCTTCCTTCCTTTCTCTTTTTCAGCTAACCGCGAGGAGATACATTACGACATATCGTACGATTCATAGACGATTCTCGAAACCATAATTATCCTCTGGCACTCTACACTACTCCCATAAATATGCTTGTACGTATTTACTACGTTCTCGATAAATTCAAGAAAGAGAGAAGAAGAGATAGATAGATAGATAGATAGATAGATAGAGAGAGAGAGAGAGAGAGAGAGAGACTAACTTGCTCTTACTATTAAATACCAATTCGAAACCCATGTCTACTTCCTTGCTACTGTCACCGTCGAAAATAAATTGCCAGTACGACGTCGTAACTTCAATTGTCAAATTGAATTTCCTCTAGGATATAATTTTGAACATACATATATATATATATATATATATATATATATATATATATATATATATATATATATATATATATATATAATATTTAGGTATAATTTCAAAATTATTTTAAATATCGCAACGTGAAAGAAAGAAAAAGACAATTGTATAATTTACGGCTTAGTTGAAATTTTTCCTTTAATCATTTGCAAATAGATAAAAATCATTTATTTTGGATAAACAATAATTATTATTGATTAAATGAAAAAAAAAAAAAGAAAAAAATTGTAATCTCTTTATTCAAATCTTAAACAATTTATTCTTGAAGATATCGATGTTATTGCTAAACTGTGTCTTGTAAATTTCTAAAAAGAAAAGGATGTGTAGATTATTGAAACAATATTGACGTACGCGTATGTACAAAGTTACATACTTACCGTATACTCACTTACATATATAGAAAAAATATTTATAGAAAGGACAATTTTCTAACGAGTCTTGTTTTCAACCTCAATCCGTCCGTCGGACTTGTCAAAACGCATACGAAATATATCAAATATTGTTTTATGATTTTCTCTCTCTCTCTCTCTCTCTCTCTCTCTCTCCCTCTCTCTACCTCTCTTTTTGCCCTTTTTTCTTTTCTTTTTGTCCTTTTTTTTTTTTTTCAATCAAACAACGACGTCGGTCGAAAATAAATCTATCAAAAAATTTGCAACGTTATCTAACGTCTCGTGAGAATATGATACGTAATCCAACGCGCAAGTTGCATTTACAATCTCCATATATCGTTCCGCCATCGATGGATACTTGCCATCGAGGCGATTAATCGAACTCGACGCGAATTATCGAGCGCGTAATCGTCGTGCGTTTGTTCATGCTCGAGCACTAACGCCTGACAGTAACTGTTACTGCTTGACAGCTGACATCTTAATTGCTCGTAGACGTTTGCATATACGCTCTTCGTTAATGGGAACGGTTCGTCGTCAGTGATAATACTTCGATTAATTTATTCGAAATTTATATCTCTTTTTTATTCGTCGACGAAAAAAAAAAAGAAATATACAAAAAAGAAAAGAGAAAAGGTATTGTTGGTAAATCGTCGAAAGGAAAAAGGGAGAACAAAAAGAAACTATCGTGTATATACTGTAGGAAGTGTAATGGAGATGAAAGGGATGTATGAGATAATCTCAAGCTTTGATAAGGCGTATTAGATGAATTTAATTGAATTTTAATTCAATGAATTCAATTAAACAATTGAATTTAATACTACTCGTTAATGTGTATGTCATATAATTTTATATCTTTCGATGTATCTTATTTTTTTCTTTTTCAAAAATTTATTCATTTCAATTTTGTGTTAGAAAATTAACGTTTGCCAATTGTAGTTACGGTATTGGTAAGACTTGAAATAGTATATAGTTCGTATATAATTAGAATGTATAGATTACCAGTTAGATACTACTGTATATGTATATTATTATCTGATATATAGTTACTACTTGATATAGGTTATCTAATATATAAATAATATTACATATAATATTATCTAGTATTATATCTATAAAATTATATTACAAGTAATATATAAAATTATATTACAAGTGTAATTATAATTAATTATACGAAAAGTACAAATTACATTAACGTATTAATTTTAAGGTTATATAGTTTCTTTTTAAAACACTTAAAAAAAAAAAAAAAAAAAAAACAAGAAAAGAAAAGAATAAGATCATAGAGATTTAATGAGAATTAATCGATTCGAGATTCAACAGAGACATTTTCTAAAGGTTAGCAAGTATAAGATAAGTTCACCGACCCGAGAATCGACACGAATCAAGGTCTACGAGTATTCATTCTATCTTCTTCCCCGTTAATCCAAACCACTTCGAAGACTCCGCGATAGTTTGCTTTCACGAAGTGAAAAGATCTAATTCAGACTCCATGCCTCTCTTATACTATGTGGTAGCACAAACAAATCCGTTAACAGTATTCGATAGAGAAACATCTGCTTCTAATGATACGATATTTCGAAAACATGAAACCGTCGATTGGTTCTAACAAAATTTAACCTTCAAATTATTATTATTATTATTATTATTATTATTATTATTATTATTATTATTATTATTATTATTATTTATCATTATCATTACTATTATTATTATCATCGTCATCATTGATGTTGCTGTTGTTTATCTTTATTTTTTTTTCAAGTCTTACCTCACATAGATTCTACTCGAAATTATCGTTGTTATTATTATTATTATTATTATTATTTATATATTTAAATCTCACTATCTTCTACGAATAGATTTTTGCTTCTCTCGATCATGGTATATGGTTTACAAAGTTTAGGAGATTCTATTATTAATTTTGTTTGTATAATAAATAATCGAACAACGTTGCGTATTTTTAACATCATTGATTTTTGAATGTTTCTATGTTAAGGTAAAAAATGTATATATACACATATAATCAAATTGATTATATACTATTATTATTATTATTGTTGTTGTTGTTGTTGTCGTCGTCGTCGTCGTCGTCGTCGTTGTTGTTGTTTGTTGTTATAATTACTAATGATTCGTTTGCATCTTTCCCGCGTGATTTCATCTCTAATAGAAAATCTGCAAAGCCGAGTTGGCTAAAATGTAAACCAAGATTTATGTCGCCATTTATTGTACCCGATAATCGCCTATAAACATATCTAATACCACGAGAAATAACCGCATAAATTCTTTTCGTTCGTTCGTTCGTTCCTTCTTTCATTTTCTTCTTTTTATTTATCTTTTCTCTTTTTTCCTTTTATTTATTTACTTACCCTCTTGGATTCTTACGTAAAATACATAAACGACTATCTTTATCTTTCTTACGAGTAAGAAGGATTGAACCATTCTTCTTGACACGCTTAACGAATGAACGAAGTGCGACGTTAAAACGGCACGTAAAATTTCGCCCGGCACGAGGAATTATAAATGTTACTTGTGTCTCTTAGTCCTTACCGTCTATTAAAGCTCAAAGAAACGATTAATCCATTTACGAGCCACGACGTTCCTCGTAACTCCTATTTTCATTCACTTCCAGTCGTAGTTAACGGCCAATAAAACAAGACGATTATACAAGAGATAGAGAGAGAGAGAGAGAGAGAGAGAGGATGCAATACCAGGAGGACACGCGTACACTACGACGACGACTTGCAGTTTGCTTTATGCGAACGCTTATTTATCGTCACGAGGAATATAAATTTTCCCTTAGAAGAAGAAGAAGAAGAAGAAGAAGAAGAAGAAGAAGAAGAAGAAGAAGAAGAAGAAGAAGAAGAAGAAGAAAATGTGTGATAAGTGCGAATCGAATAGCTCATGAATATTTTCATAGCACGTTTGATAAAAACCTAGCGAATGTTTTGTTGTTGATTAGAATCGTTAGCAACGTTGTATTTGTCGTTCCGATAAATTTCTCTATTCGGAAGAGAAGAAAATGGACGTTGATATATATGAGAACTTATTTGATGCTCCAGAGAATTATTTTTTTGGTCTCTTTTTCTTTTTAAATATGACTATTTCGATTGACACCTGCCACGACACTAACGGCTAATTAAATAAAGTTAAATTATACATTGCGACTTATTAATCATAAATTCTTGCGGTCTTCGATTAAAAAAAAAAACAAAAAAAACAAAAAAAAAAAGAAAGAAAACATCTGATATATTAAGAACGAACTCTAATATTTAATCTGTTAAAGGTATAAATGTGGCTATGAATGTCGTGACGATTATACGCAATTTGCTTTACTAATTCAAATGATTCCTATGAATGAAAGAGATCAAATAGTTTTAAACTTAACACGAGAAAATCAGTTTGAAACAAAATTATCATTTGTAATTTATTTTGGTTATGAAATAGTAAAAATGAAATAAAAATTTATTCGGGAAACAAATTACGTACATACAAGACAATTAAAATGTGCACGACGGCTATAGCCGTCATTTGCGGCGACGTGTTAAAAAAAAAAATAAATAAATAAATAGATCGAAAGATTCTAATACTCAAAGCGATTATGATATTCGAACAAAATATAATATTGAATAGGCATCATATATATATATATATATATATACATATATAAAAGAAAAAAAGTCATAAGCACCAATATAAATAATCACTTATTTAAAAATGAACGGCCAAACAGTCCAATAAAATCCTTACTTCAAAGTACAACATAAATGCATAAGTATTATCCGTATACGCATACTGAAACGGATCCTATAATTTTCTAATTTCGAAGGGCACGTGACAAGGTACGTCGTCGGTGTCACGTGTCGGTGGACGTCGAAGCGACGATTAAAAGCTCGTTAGGTCGG
>OU426856.1:3019742-3057242 GCA_911387685.1 Dolichovespula media | reverse complement strand
GTTCATTCGTTCGTTCGTTCGTTCGTTCATTCGTTCAATGAAAATCATCTTAACATTTACATTGATCAAAGCCAATGGATAATCTCATGGTTTGCCTCCTAACACCTTCAAATATGTACTTACGTTTCACCTTTTCGTTCCTCTCTATAATCTTTGCGTTTTTACACGGACCCTGTCTCCTGTTCATCCATCCGAATCTATGATTTTCCTCTTGAGAACAGTTCTTCCCTGATGGAAAACTCGGGTTCTGTCCCTTTGCCATTATTATTATTATTATTATTATTATTATTACCCTCTGTGTCCGTTGTTATTCTTGAAGAATGAATTCAATATAACCAATAATGTTATATCCCAACAAACGATCGAGTTTAAATAATCGAATTTACGATATGAAGAAAGGGAACTCGTTTTCTTGGGTAAAGAGGGAAACAATAAAAAAAAAAAAAAGAAAAAAGAGAAAAAGGAAAAGAAAAAGTAGAATCGTCGTTGTACCGGAGAAGTAAAGGAGAAGGGAGAAAAGGAGAAAAGAGAAAGAAAAAGAAGAAAGAAATAATAAAAAAAGGAGGAAGAAGAAGAAGAAGAAGAGGTGGGGGGAGGGGTGAAATAGACGAGAAATAAGAAGCCGCTTTTCCTTCTTAAAAAGGTAGAAGTTAAAGAGCAGGTAGAAGTCAGAGTTTTCTTCGAGTTTCTTTCCTTGGGAGCTTACGAGAAGCATGAGGATCCCCGTGACCGAGTAATCCTCGACACGACGGCCGTATTTATACTCCTGTTTGCCCCGTTGATTCGCCATGGGGCTCGGTAGGTCCTTAAAGTCCCTTTGAGAAATCCCGTTCCGTTCTCGTGTCCGGTCAAAACACGCATTCGTTTTCCGCGTCTTGACTCTAGCAGGACCCTTCTTCTTCTTCTTCTTCTTCTTCATCATCATCTTCGTATCGCCTTTTCAATTATTTCGACCTGACGCACAGTTCGAATAGTACCCGCGGAACGATGTCCTTTTTTTCCGCGTCCATCCGCGTGAAATCGTCGAACGTCATTATTCCACGACCTTTTCCCTATTTCTCCATTGGCTGAACGACATACCCAACGAAATCGCGTTAAGCGGAACTTTTCTTAACGACAATAACAACAACAATAACCGACCAAAAAAAGAAGAAGAAAAAGGAATAGTATGGCTAACGTATGTACAAAGGACATGGGGAAAAGTTACTTGCGAGAATAGACTTCTTTTCGATTCCGTTCAAAAGGGTTAGAAATTGCTGATTTTCCATGGTCTATCCTTTTTCTTGAAAACTTAAGTTATGTTACCTATGATTTATATCCACTGATGTGTATACTCGAACGACTAATGTATACTGTATACATATGTTTGTATATATAAATATGTGTGTCTCTCTCTGTGTGTGTGTGTGTATGTGTATATTAACATTATATAAATATTAAGTATTTATACTTATATTTATATATTTCATACTTTTGATATGATAAAAATCTAGTATATACATATATAATTGAATACTATAGTACTATATTACGTAAGCAACTCGTATAATATATTCTTATATTCGACTTCTATCTATTAAATTTTGTAATTATTATTTATTAGTTATCCGCATATGTATACATATATTCTCGATATTTAATAAATAAAAAAAAAATATATATATATATGAAATATACATATAAAACAAAAATAAAAATAAAATATAGTACCTAATAATCACGAAGTTATTCAAATTTGATCTACAATTTCGCTTTCTCGAATTTCTAAGGGTTTCTAAATTTAAGAACAAATCTGATGGATAAAAAAACAGAGAGATAATTGTATATAGCAAATTACCGTCAGAAAAATTACTTCTTGAAATATTAAAATAGAACTTCTGTGGGATTTAATTTTCTTAAACGTACATCGTCGCCAAACGGATCATTTGAAAAAGAAAGATTAGAAATAATTGACATTTCCGGGAATTACTCGAAATAAAAGAAACAAAAAGAAAAAGCTACAACTTAATCTAAATTCTGTTCGCATCGTTAAATCAAATATTTTCAATGTTACAGAGGTGCAAGGAGAAGTTGAATACCCTAGCAATCTCGGTAATGAACCAGTGGCCCGGAGTGAAGCTGAGAGTTACAGAGGGCTGGGACGAGGAGGGAAAGCATGCAACTGATTCCCTCCATTACGAAGGACGAGCCGTCGACGTGACGACGAGTGATCGCGATCGATCGAAGTACGGAATGTTGGCGAGGCTCGCAGTCGAAGCTGGTTTCGATTGGGTTTATTACGAGTCCAGGTCCCATATACACTGTTCCGTTAAATCTGGTTAGTATCACTCGACAAAAGAATATTTTCATATACGCGTAAAAAAAAAAAAAAAAAATGGAATGTGCACGCGCGATGATATACTCGGCTAAGCGGATCCTCGAGCGCCATTTCTTTTCCCTTTATTTATTTTTTTTTTTTTTTGTTTTTCTTAAGAGACGATCGAAACGTCAAATTCTCTTCGATAAAACGATGACGATCGAAATCACTTTACGAAAGATTTTAAAAGAGAAGATGGAAATTTCATTTCGAGAATTTTTTGTGTTGATTTTTGTTTCCTTTGAAAAAGATTCGAAATTATTTCGTTCGTACACGGCCAAATAATCTTTCGAGAAAGGACGAGAATTAAAATTTCGTTGATAGATTTTAGAAAAAGGTAAGCGTAATATCATTTCGGAAATTATTTTTGTTCTAATGTTATATATACATACATATATATATATATATATATATATATATATATATATATATATATATATATATCAATATTATTACTTGTATTATTATTAACTAACATTATTACTCGCGAATATACACGAAGCGCCGCTACTCGTCAGAAATACGAAACATTTTCTGTCTTATCGACTTGCTCCGGGTATTGCAGAGTTTGATCGTGACACGGCAAAAGGATTTTACTTTTATCCGGATACCCTGTCATTTCATTCCACAGGATTAAAAATCTTTGCGCCTTATCATGTAGGATAATTAATATAAAAAAAAAAAGAAAAAAAAAAAAATAAGAAGAAGAATAAAATAAATAAATTTTCTATTACCCCGCCCTCCAGCCATTCGTGTCTTGTTGAACGAACGAACGGATTTTTTTTGCTCGATATTTTAACTGACAAAAAAGAATATTTGATAGATCTTTGATATGTTCCTTCCAAAGATTTGAACGATCGATCCTCATTTCTCTCTCTCTCTCTCTCTCTCTCTCTCTCTATCCATTTCTTTCTTTTTCTCGGCCGATAATGTTCACGTCCTCCGTGTCACACGTAAAAGTTTCGTATTACGAAATAAATACCGATAAATCGGGCACCGTGCCTGTCCATTCGAATTAAAAGATCGAGCGTAAAAGTAGGCGCGAAATCGATACCGGTCGATGTATCGCGGCGTCCTCGAGGGTCGCTTGAGAACGACAGAGAGAAAGAGAAAGAGGGAGGAAAAGAGAGAGGGAGAGAGAGAGAGAGAGAGAGAGAGAGAGAGAGAGAATGAAAGAAAAAAAAAAGGGAAGGAAGGTGGCAGGTTCGAAGCGTGACATATTTTCTGGTCTGGACTCTCTCCTCCTCATCTTATTTTACATATATATATATATATATATATATTTTTTTTTTCTTCGTCATGATCGAAGGACGATCAATACTAAAGAGATCGATATCGATTCACCTTTATTAGCAGGGCTCGAAGATAGAAAAAAGAAATCTTGATTTTCGATCTTTCGGGTCTTCTTCCTTCTTCTTTTTTTTTTTTTTTCTTCCTTTCTTATCTTTCTTCTTTCTCGTCGTCTTTAAATTTCCATCATAATTTTCGACGATCTCTTTCTGTTTTCTGTTTTCTTTTCCTTTTTCTTTCTCCGTATAGATCCGATTCTCCGATTGGAATTCGTTAGAAGATATCGATTTTCGTGACGCAGAGTGGTGGAGAGGGGGCGGGGGGAGTAGATTACGAGAGATTTCCCACGGTACCAACCGGTCTACGGATGTTGCTTGTTATACTCGTTCGCGTCACCGACCTTCCTCCTCTGATCGGTATTCCCGCCCCGACGTACGAGATGGATCCGATTACCACCTTCGAAAAATCGATCCTACGTAGAAAGACTTAAAGCCCCGCGAGATCGCGGTTAATCGAGGCACAAGTCCGCGATAAAAAAAAAAAAAAGAAAGAAAAAAAAAAGAAAAAGAAATGTGCCAACGGCCGAGAGTGAACCGAGACCGATTCACTCTTTTAGGATAAATTTTTTTTTCCCTTCTTCTTTTCCTTTCTGTTTCTTTTTCTTTCTCTTTTCTTTTCTTTTCTTTTCTTTTTTTTTTTTTTTTTTTTTAAGCGAAAAAACACTCGACTCTCCGACGACAAGGGAATATGAGATTTGATTCGAAATAGAAGCTCGAGGTGAAAAATTCATAAGTACATCGGGTTCGACAAATATCAGACGCATAGATAAGATTTTATCGACATTTTTTAAATCTAATATATCCATTTAAATTCATAGCAATCGAGAAAAGATATTCCCACGAAATCGTGCAATCGTTCGAAAACGACAATAAGAAAAAGAAATGAAAAGTATCGACTTCGTAAGAGTCACGATCGAACCCTCTCGTTTCTATCTTACCCTTCTATTCTTTTTTTTTTTTCTTTCTTTTTTTACAGAATCATCATCAGCAGGCAAGTCGGGTGGCTGTTTCCCCGGGAAAAGTTACGTCAGAACGGAAGATGGTAGACGGAAGAGGGTGGACGAGGTCGAGTTAGGCGAACGCGTAGCGGCCATGAATTCTCAGGGAGAGCTGATCTACAGCGAGGTTATAGCTTTCTTGGATAGGGCACCAACGGAGAGACGACAATTTGTGAGACTTATAACGGAATCCGGACGAGTTTTGACCTTGACCCCGGCACATTTGGTACCGATCAAGGATAAATCGACGATATTTGCGGCTAGGGTACGGATAGGGGACAAAATTCTTATCGCCGAGGAGATAAAGGATTCTACGTTCTCCGTGATGGAGAATGTATTGGACAATGAAGTGTACACACGTGGCCAACGTCTTCGTTGGGATCGAGTGATCGAAACGAGATTGATCCTTGAGAAGGGCGTTTTCGCCCCGTTAACAACGGAAGGAACGTTATTGGTCGACGACGTCATAGCTTCTTGCTATGCCGTTATAGATAGTCAAACTTTGGCACATTATTCCTTTCTACCATTGCGGATTTGGAACAGCTTAGAATCGTTCTTCGTAAGAAGGTCATCCCCGATTAATGGTACGATCGACGTAGATCGGCCAGATATCAGGCAACAAAGGACTAATAACGAGACAACGGGTATCGATCATAATATAAACGATGGGAAGTACAATGGTGTTCATTGGTACGCCTCGTTACTTTACAACTTTGCCTCCTCCGTTTTACCACGTAACATGCTCTACAATTAATTAGGGCGATTTTCAACGTGGCGATGGATAGAAACGGGTATAACGAATTGAAAGTTGCCCCCTTTTTCTCTTATCGGTTAAACCCTTTGATTGAAAATCAACAACACTTTGCTTTATTATATCTCCTCTCGTGTGTTCCTCCAAGGATACTTTTATATATTCTCTTAAAGAGAAAGAGAGAGAGAGAAAGAGACTATGTCTTTTGTCTTCTTGGATAGTGTTTTAATTAGACAGTGACATTTCTATCCGGTTTAACGAGAGTGAAGTAGTAAAGTATATTAAACTTTTAGGAAAATAATAAAAAGAAGGCGAAAGCTTTAGAAAGATATCAAAGCTTTTTCATCGTCTAACGTTCTAGTGTATGTGTATGTATCATACGAATATATAATATAAATATCGTTTCGTGCTATCCTCTTAAACGAGTATATATATATATATATATATATATATATATATATATATATATATATATATACATAAAAGTGTATGGGCTGTGTGTGAGCGAATGAGTAAACGAATGAACGTATGCATCTATGTATACATGTGTATAACGTGTACGAATGTGTATATGTAAAAGAAGAAGAAGAAGAAGACTAGGATATATATATATATATATATATATATGAAGAGAATGAAAAAGACGAAGGATAAATGACAAAGACCATTTTTTTCTCTCTTTTTATTTCTTTCAGATTGAGACGATTCTTTTTTCATTTTTTTCTTATTTCGTTCGTGACTTCTCTTCCTCCCTTCTCGTAGTATAACCTTTCGCGTACATGCATGCGTGCGACTCATTACTATGAGGAAAGAAGATAAGGAAATAGAAGGAAAAAAGTAAAAAAATAAGAAAGAGAAAAAAGAAACGATGACAATGGGAAATCCTGAAACAACAAGGGCATCATTGTACATATACACACGCATACATATACATACATACATACATACATATATATATATATATATACATACATAGATACATGTGCATATTTACGGAATGGAACGTGCAAATTAAAAGACACGTTATATCGCGGCGTTGTTCTAGCGCACGTGTTGCTGGTGCTTCGTCAAAACGAGATGCGGATCGCATGAGCTTTATTAAAATAAATATCATTTTCCTATTTTCTATGCCCGTTATCGATCGATCATCGGACTTTTTCTCTTCGTCCTTGTATAGCAAACTACCGTCAATCGTGTGATTAGAAAAATATCGGGCGTACAATGGTATCTAATTAACCTTTTTTTTTTATAGTTTCAATATCGGCGCATCCATATTTATATATATATATTTATATTTATATATATATATTTATTTATATATATATATATATTTATATATATATATATCTATTTATATATATTATATATATATATTCATATATATATATTATATATATACATATATATACACATACATATATATATATATATATATATATATATATACGTATATGTATATATAAATATATATCAACGACCATCCTTAAATTATCTGCGAAAAGATATAAATATATATATATATTAATTTTATTATTATTATTAATATTATTATTATTATGTATTATTTCTAATAAATATTTTATAATTTTATTAATATTATTATAATTATTATTTTTATTATTACCTATTATTATTATTATTATTATTATTATTATTATTATTATTATTATTATTATTATTATTATTATTATTATTATTATTATTAATATTATTAATAATATTATTTGTGTACGTAATGAGGGTGAGATAAATTATAAACGATGTATATATAACACAATACACGCAATCGATAATTTGAATTACACATTGCCAAAACAAACTTCATTTTGTCTAATCTTTATCCGACTAATCCAATCGGCCCAATCCGAAAACAGTACCAAATCCATTATCCTTTCAACTTCTACAGTCACTTTTATTTTATAACCTAAGTTGTAATCTCGACGTGTTTTAAAACATTTTTCTATATACGAGGATCTATCTTATAAAATTGATTAAAATCGTTAAAAGGATTTTATCGACAAAAATGACTCAAGCGGATAATCGTCGAATCGGAACGGAAGAAGAATACGAGATAGTAAATATATATATATATATATATATATATAAAATATAAGATAATAAATATATACATACTTTATACAAGTTAATATCGTTGAAAAGATTGGAGAATGATTGAGGTGATTTATTTTTCATTTCGTTATACAGCGAAGAAACGTAACGCTACCGCAACTTCAAGAAACAGAACAGGAATTTTTCGAATTGGTGGCAAACGGAACTATCGCTGAAGTTGAACTTTATCTGAGAGTTCATCCGGATTTTAAAATTAATGCTACCAACTATCAAGTAACTTCTTCCTCTCTCTCTCTCTCTCTCTCTCTCTTTCTCTCTTTCTCTCTTTCCCTATCTCTTTTATTTTGTATAGATATACCTACGTAAAAACATAAGATCGAGACTGGTAGATCGATTTTTCGAAACTTTCGAGATAGTTTTATCTTCATCGATCTCGAGAACATCGTCGTCGGCAAACTCATTTCAAGAGAGCAAGCCAACCACTAGAAGGGGAAAAAAAAAAAAAGAGAGAAAAAGAGAAAGAAGTAAAAAGAATATAACGAACGTTTCAAGATATCAGCCGAAGGGACGAGAGACATCGGTTTCCCTTTGAGTAGCAACCCCTTCTTCCTCTCTCTCCCTCTTTCTCTTTTTCTCTCCATCATTTCCATGAGTGATTTACGCGAGATCCTTACGAGACACGTCGAATTATCGTAGACGAACGTTCCCGTCTCTCTCTCTCTCTCTCTCTCTCTCTCTCTCTCTCTTTGCGAAGAAGAATCGAAGAAACGGAGCGAGAATGCAAAGCACAGTGGACTCTCCACTCGTTATCTTGAATCTTCACCCTCTCTGCATATACCCCATGTGGAATGTCTTCTCCCCACCACTAACCTTCTCTCTCTCTCTCTCTCTCTCTTTTTTTTCATCCCGTTCGCAACGTTTTCAAAAAGCCTACCGGCCGTCCGAGTTTCGGTCAAAATACCATAGCATTTGACTCTATTGGAGAGAAAGAGATAGAAAGGAAAAAGGAGAAAGAGAGAGAGAGAGAGAGAGAAGGAGAGAGGAAGATGTGAACAATGTATGTGAGAAAGCGAAAGAGAGAAAGAGAGAGAAAGAAAGAAAGAGAGAGAGAGAGAGAGAAGAACTAACTGCCTCCGTGTATATCTCCGGCCATATTTCAGACGGTCCTTTACAAGACAATGGTTTCAACCGAGGACCGATAAAAATTATTCAAATGACCCGCCCCGTTGTAAATTCCATCCATGGATCCCCTCCTCCTCCTCCTCCTCCTCCTCCTCCTCCTCCTCCTCTCACCGCTTACTATGAGTCTTTCTTTCTTTCTTTCTCTTTCTTCCTCTTCCTCTTTATCCTCCTCTTCTTCTTCTTCCTCTTCTTCTTCCCTTCTTCTTTCCCTTCATCCTCCTCCTCTTCTTCTTCCTCCTCTTCTCTTTCCCTTCTTCCTTTCCTTCCTCCTCCACCCACGGCTTACATTCGCTCTCGTTTTAGAAACGGCCCTTATGCCAATCCATTAAATGAAGTCCCTCATTCGGAAAAATTTTCCTCGAATGAGAGAAGACCTATACGTTGCTCTTATATATCCTTCATAAGTATCGTTAGAGAATAATGAGATGATAGACGTTATTATTATATCGGTATCATAGGCCGATCACTCTTGACTAATTAAACGAAATGTCTCCGGAATCGTACGAGAACACGGCCATTATTAAGGTATCATAATGTTATTTTATTGAGGACATATCTAGGACATTATATCTAGGACATTATATCTAGGACAATTATCAAATGAATATATTCATATGAATTAATCCAAATGTTATTATTGCGAATGAAATATTTTGAAGAGAAATAAGTAAGATTTAATTTATTTGTTTTACCTTATAAAAAAGAAATGTGTATATATATCGAAACGAAGAGTAAAATGTTATCGACCAATTTCTAACTAAACGAAACAAGATATCTCTTATCATACGGGAATGGACGTTATGGCGAAAGCATAAACCGATGTTATTAAAAATATTTCGAATATTTATGAGAAGAAAATATTAAGACGAACTGATCAAAATGTTTTTTAAAAAATACGAAAATGTGAATAAATGAAATATCCGAAGAAATGTAATTTATTTGCTACAAGTTATTTTTACAAAAATCGATCTCTCTAAATAAATAAATAAATAAATAAATAAAGAGTATAACATATAATCATAATATAAACTTATGCAAAACATTTATAACAGATATGAAAAGAAGTATGAAATCGAAAATATCTTGAATGAAATATCCGAAGATAAGAGATCTTTTATATTATACGTCGTAAAAATGAAATATCCCTTTCTCTTTATCTCATTCTCTCGAAATGTTAAAGTACATCTTTAACTTAATGAACCGAGAAGCATAACGTAATCCATAGAAAATATCTAACAAGAAATATGAATAAAACAAATTGAAATGAATTAATCAAAACGTGTTAATAATAACCAAAATATATGGAATGAAGTGTCTGAGGAAATTAAATTTATTTATTATATGTTATAAAACAAAAAATTCTCTCCCTCTCTCCCTTTCTCTCTATTTTCAAAAAATAATTATACGACTCAGGCTACTTTAGAAATCTCAATGGGCCATAAAAAATAGTCAGGAAAATTCACACGACCGATGTTTAAAAGGCAAAGATAAAAATTTTATTACTTCTCGTATCGATCGTTAAGAAAAGTTTATTCAAATTTGTGACTCTCAAATTTACTACGTATAGTAGATATATACATATTATGCATATGCATACATACATACATACATACATACATACATATTTACATACGCACGCACACACGTGCACACGCACATATCCCTCTACGAACAGCCTGGCGATTAATCATAAGCATGCGTGCCGAGAACTAATAAAAGATGTGTAAATATTTGATCCGCGATCCCTGCAAAAAATGAGAAACAAAAAGGGCAAGTGGCACATCTGGCACGTCGATGGTTTTGAAACTGTCGATCGTACCGCAAGAGAGAGAGAGAGAGAGAGAGAGAGAGAGAGAGAGAGAGAGAGAGAGAGAGAGAGAGATACACACGATGATACGTAAAATATGAGAAAGAAAAAGAAAAAGAAAAAAAATGAAAAAAAAAGAGAAAAAAAGAAGGAAGGAAGGAAACGGTGAGATCGAGGAACCGTTTGCGGATGAGAGAGCGTATATCACAAGCGTATGGCATTGTCGAATGGTTAGATGTTGTACACGAGTCCCCAGGGTGCAAGGAGTCGAAAAGGCAGGATATCACAGGAATATTGTGACCGGCATAGACGTTGACAATGGCCCTGGTCCATTGTCGAGAATGACTGCCTCTGTAAACTCGCCGCAGATGGCCCCGATGAACGTCACCGTCCTATTCTTCCAACGAAAAAAAAAAAAAGAAGAAAGGGAAATGGACGGTAAGAGAAGAATATTGGTGGAAGAAAGATACCGGGAGGGAAAAAAAAAAAGAGAAGGAAAGAGCGAGAGAGAGAGAGAGAGAGAGAGAGAGAGAGAGAAAGCGAAAGAAGGAGACAGAAGATGCCACTTTGAAAGTCGATCTCTCACGTGGAGTATCAAGCGAGGCTTACCAAGTTGGAGGAGCCAACACCAGAACTGTTTCTCCACAGAGTGGAGAGACATTTGAAGGAGTGTAGAGATATATATCCGAGAGTTACGAGTAGTCGAAGAAAAATTTCTTGGTATGCCGTAAAATGGGACGGGGAGGAGCCGAATATATATAAAGTGTGAACGTGTTAGTCTCACTCTGAATGGCACCATTCTAAGGGACTCTCTTCTACTTCTTATTCCTTATTCCTTTAAAGCGAACGTGTCTGTTATACTTTTGATGATTATTATGGTATATAATCATATACATACACGTACGTGCGTGAGTTAGGTAATATGTCGGAAGGTTCCTATATAATAGAGTTGAGAGAAAAAAAAAAAAATAGAATTTTTATGTATGCATATCGCATACGATCCTGTCGCTTCTATTTATCACAATTGTTTTCTTCTTCTCCTTCTTCTTCTTCTTCTTCTTCTTCTTCTTCTATTCTTTCCCACCCCTCCCCCACCCACCCATTCTTCCTTTTTCATTTCTTTTTCTTATCTCGTTAACTTCCCTAACACAAAACTGGCTATGGTTGGTAGGTATGTTGGGTACATACAAACCATACTTTCGTTCTTCCTTTTCCGAACGTAAAATTTCTTTTTATTGTAAATTAGAAATACGTTTGAGGACAAAGTGATCGACCATTTAACACCCATTATACCGAAAGATATCCGCACGCGCATACTTACCAATACGTATCCATTCACGTTATCTCCGTCGCATAGGAATCACACGTTAGGATAAACGAGTGGGACATAAATATTAAGACAAAGTAAAGAGAGAGAGAGAGAGAGAGAGAGAGAGGGAGAGAGAGAGGGATAAAATTTATCGTTCGATGGCTGATGTTTTCACTCGTAACCCAAAAGACTTTTCCTTCTGGTAGAAATCGTTCCCGTTTCAAGCGGTGGTCTCTTTTAAGTGGTCCATAAAACATCACTCGCCTCATCCCGTCTCTCTCTCTTTCTCTCTCTCTCTCTCTCTCTGTCGTCTCCTCCGTTATGCGGAGTCTCTCGTAGTGTCGAAGAGAGGCTGCTTGCGCCTCCTCGCCTTTGTTAAACCGAATCGGATCCGACAAATGGTTTACACGCGTCCCGCACTGGGATCCTTTCCACTTCTTCTTCTTCTCCTTCTCCTTCTTCTTCTTCTTCTCCTTCTTCTTCTTCTACTTCTATTCCTTCTTTTTCCTCTTCTTCCTCTTTCATACCACGCGCATTCCACGTAGGTGGCCCCTGCCATGAACCGAAAGAAACACTTCGACTTTTATCTTTTTTCTAAAGTATTAGCGAACGAGGAGATACGGTGAGGCCTGACAATGTTGGGGGAGGGGGTGGGGTGGGGTGGAAGAAAAAAGGAAAAAAAATTGGAACAAAATTGGGAAGAGGATCTTGTTAATGAATCATCTTAACGTGTTTCTGATGATCCAGATAATGAGCTTTTCTTTCTACCCTTGCGATCCGAGAAAGAACTGGACGAGATATTGTTTTCGAAATGGATTTAAATTTAAAAAAATAAAAAAGTAAAAAAACAGAAGAGAGAAAAGGATAAATACCGTATAAGTGAATAACGAAGATCATACGATCGGATAAAACGGAAAGAATTAGATGAGATAATTGTCTTTAAGGTGGATTAATATTTTTGAAAAGGAATATTTTAAAGGAGTTAGAACTAGACAAAATATTGTCTCGAAATCTGATTAAAAATGTTGATAGAAAAAAAAATGAATAATGATAAAGATAGAAAGTACTGGAAAAGATATATTTCTGAAACTTGATTGAAACTGTTGAAACGATTCAAAAAAAAAAAAAAAAAAAGAAAAAAGAAAAAGTAATGAATAATGATGAAATGCAAAAAATCAAACGTTAAAAAAAATTGTCTTGAAAGTAAATTGGAGAAATGAAAAAAGAAGTACTGACAAATTGTCTTGAAATTTTTAACAAAATGTTGAAAAGAAATTAATAATTTATTAAAGCTCCCTCTCTCTCTCTCTCTCTCTCTCTCTTATTTTTCTCTCTCTTTGAGAAAGCTAGGTGTTGACGTTCAATATCTTTTCAGGGTATTACAGCTCTACACATAGCCATTGAAGAGAAGAACGGCCCCATGGTGAAATTTCTACTTTCCCATCCGGAGATCGATCCCGGTGACGCCCATCTCTATGCAATCAGAGAAAACGAGACGAAGATCGCCGGAATGATTTTAGACAAGCTCAACGAGATATCCCCGGGATTAGAATATGCCAGTGTCACTCACAGCTCTGATTTCCCAGACGAGGCTACACCCTTAGCGATCGCAGCACAGTACGGTCATTATGAGCTTATTCAATATCTGATCGAGCATCGACTTCACAGAATCCAACGACCCCACCCACCTAACTGCAATTGCTTGAGCGTGTGCAAGTACGAGCACGGTAGAATCTGCGTTTATAATCCTTCCTAACTATTCGTTTATTTAATTAATCCCTTTTGTTTATACGTTTGTTTGTTTATTTTTTTCGTTCCCTGTGGTTTTTTCTTTTTGTTGCCTTTTAATCCCGATCACATTCTCTTAGATATTTTACGAGTGGTGATGCGTCTTTAACAGACGAGAACGTGAAACTTACGACAGCTTAACGGTGGATCGAAAACGTATATTTCTCTATCGAGCTATCTCTAATCCAGCCTATATCTGTTTGACCGAGGAAGATCCAATTCTCGCGTCTTTTAATCTATCGGTAGAGCTAAAAATGGCTGCATCCTACAACAGGGAGTTCTATAACGAGTACATCCAGCTATCCGAGGTCAATCGAATCAGGTTCCGATAATAACAACTTCATATCGAGCTCGTTCGAATTAGATTAGACATACCTACATATATATATATATATATATATATATATATATATATATATAAATGTTAGAAAAGATATACGATGATTCATATGTATTAACGTCGTTCGATTCAAACAGGAATTATCAGAATTCGCTACGGATCTGATCGGTTGCGCCAGGAAAGCTCAGGAAGTGGAGACAGTGTTGAAGAAAACTTCAGGCTTTTCTAGATCATCTAGATTCATTTATCCCCGCTTGTTAATGGCTCTTGATTACAAGCAAAAAACTTTTGTCGCCCATCCGAACGTTCAAGAGGTGTGCCACTTGAAAACAAGAAAAAAAAAAACAAAACAAAAAAAAAAGAAAAGAAAAGAAAGGAAAAACACAAGATAGAGACGAAACGTTTCATAATTAAACAGACATCCTTTCACCTTTCGTAAAAATTAAATTGAACGTTAGGCGTGACGTTGATATTTTACAGCTGATCGAGAATAAATGGGTGGACGATTGGTACGAATGGAGGATGAGAAAAACCTGGCTCCAATGTCTGACCGTCTTATTACGAATAATCCTATTACCTCTTATCGCCTTGATCATTCTGATCATACCGAACACCAGAATCGCAAAATTCTTTTCAAGTCCTGTTAACAAATGTCTACACTCTGTTGCCAGCTATCTAGTTTTCCTTATCATCGTATTTCTTATATCCAACGCCGATAAGAACAAGCAACTTCGTGGCCCACCAGATACCGGTATCGAATTTGTTCTTCTTTTTTTTTTTTTTGTTTTTAACTAACTATTTTGACAGCTAAACGAAAAGGAAAACTATTCGAATTAATTCGAAAAACCCAATAAAACAGGCAACAATTATCGTTGGGCTAATTTTGTTCTTCTTTCTTTTTCTCTTCTTTCAGGATTCGAACCGATCCTAGCAATTTACGTGATATCGTATTTATGGTCGATCATACGACTTTGTATTATGCTAGGGCCAAGAAGATTCTTCAGAGCACCTTGGAACTGGTAAATTCTCTTATCGTATTGCTCTTGAAATTGGTCCACGATCAGATAGGATCTTTCATTTCAGGTACGAAAGCTGTATGATATTTCTGTTCGTATTGACTTTTATATGCTGGATAGATGCCGCAATCGATGTCAGGATTAACGGTCAACGAGATTTAGAGAGAAAGTATTGGCACAAATACGATCCAACGTTGATAGGCGAAGGTGTTTACTGTTTGGCCACTATCATGGCCTTCTTTCGATTGATGTTCCTTTGTCAATTGAATTATCACCTCGGTCCGCTACAACTATCCCTTGGAAAGATGATCCGTGACGTCACCAAGTTCATCGTTCTATTCGCCATAGTCCTTCTAGCCTTCACATCCGGTTTAACTAACGTCTATTTTCAATATAATCCTTCAAAGTCTCTTATAACGCCCCCTCAATCTCCATACGATCTATTATTATCCTAGGGCTGTGTAAGTTGTATCAGTATTACGACGACATGGTACAGATCGATAAAAGTAACATAAAGGTACAACAAGTGAGTTCATTCGTTAATTTCCCGTCAAGCCTGAAGACACTATTCTGGGCAGTTTTCTGTATGAGTCCTATCGAAAGTGCCGACGTCATTATCGAAAACCTACCAAGTGATAACGATACGGAGACGATTATAAACCATCATACGTTCACAGAGATTATCGGTTATATTGCGTTTGCGAGTAATTCCCTAGATTTATAATTACATATTTAATTCATCCCTATAGTGTAATACAAATTTTTGATTGACCGACGTGTTAATATAAAGTAAATATCGTAATAAGGTTTCGAATTCATTTCTGTGGTGGTTGTCCTTAATATGCTGATTGCCTGTATGACCAATACCTTTACCAAGGTCACAGAGAACGTCATCGTCGAATGGACCTTTGGTCGAACCGAGGTTGGCAAAATGAATCCCAACGAAAATTAGTCCCGTACGTGGAATAACAAGATGTTTTCATTCTTCGAAGGTTTACGTCGACTTCATGCTGATGACCACCCTACCACCACCCTTCAATATAATTCCCACTTTCGCTGGCTTTCAAACGATCACCGAATACGTGAAGGTACTCGTCAAGCCACCGCCGAACAAACGCGCCCGCTGGGACTTCATGCAGTGTTGCTATATCGTTAGTAGCGTAGAATTACACGTTACACTTTATGGTAATTTCAAAAGGGATATCTTCCAAGGTGACCGCGAATGAGTACAAGGTCTACGAAAAGTGAAAGAAACAGAATAGAAAAGTATCGGATAAGTGGATCCGTAGATCTTCGATTAAAGTAATTGATAATAAAAAAAAAAAAAAAGAAAAAAGAAAGAAAGAAAGGAAGTAAAGAAAAGAGAAGTGGATCTAGAAATTGGATCCATGTTTTTTTTTTTTTTTATATATATATATATATGATTTTTCTGATTCAAGATTTATGGATTGTTAAATAATTGAGGTCGAATCAAGAAATTTTAATTAGGAGTAAGAATTGTTAAAAGAGAAAAATTTAGATTCATACCGCCGATTTATTTTTCTGAAAACAAAATTTCCGCTTTTGTAGCAATTTTTTCAGATTCATGATCTACGGATTATTAAGTGATTGAAATTAAATGAAAGAATTGGGAATTGATAAAAAAAAAAAATTACGAATAAGAATTCTTGAAAAAAAATGTCGGTCTTTTCTGTGATCCACTTTTCCGATCTTTTTCTCTTAACGATTTATCAGAATCAATATCTGATGGATTATTAAGGAATTCTAATTAAATTAGAAAATTAGTTACGAATTAAAATTATTACATAAAAAAAATCCATCTTTTCAGTGATCCACTTTTCCGATCTTTTTCTCTTAACGATTTATCAGAATTAATATCTGACGGATTATTAAAGAATTCAAATTGAATTAAAGAATTAATTAGGAATAAAAATTGCTATAAAAAAAAGTATAAATATCCACTTCTCTACTCCACTTAGCCAATTAAATAGAAACAAGATAAAAAAAGATTCTCAAATTCAATATCTTGGGGTTATTAAAAAGCGTTACTTAAATTAAAATATCAATTACGAATATATATATATATATATATATACACGCGCATGGACGCGCTATTGCACGCATAAGTGCAAAAAAAAAGAAATAGAAATAGATAAATAAATTATCTTAAGTTCTACTAAAGATCAGTTTATTTCTTTCTTTTTTTTTCTTTTTCTTTTTATTTTTGTAAACATTTGCAGGAAACATTAGAGGACGAAAAGGATGAAACGTTCGCCCAAGTGATGATGCAACTGGTACAGCGTTATTTCCGCAAAAAGAGTAGAGAAATCGAGAAAACGAACATTGAGAAATTTAGAAGAGAATTGATAGATGTGAGAGGACTTTTGCGAGAGGCACTTGAAGCTGCCTGAGGATTAAAAAAACTACACGAATTCGTAACGAGTGACACGCCGTTGAAGAAACATACTTGGGCATATCTCCTTCATACCAAGAAGCCCGTAGAACAGTACTGAGTCATTAGTATGCTATTCCCGAAGGAAACGACAACGAATATCGACGTACGAGTATCTATGTTTATTAACAAAGAGCTATTAACGGTAAAGGATGGTGTCTCTTCTATTTAAATGACGCGTTGAAGAAAATGGGAAGAGTTATGAGAAATTTTTATATATTAAAAAAAAAAAAAAAAAAGAAGAAGGAAAAACCCATTTTCAACCAAAGCCCTAACAAAATTAATCGAATATAAAGCAATAGATCGCATATGAATTTTTTAATGTTTACTGATCGTGACGCCACTAGTAGCAGTATCGTAAGAAAATTGAAATTGAAAATGATTGAACGAACGAATGATCGATCGTCTCCCATCGAACGTATCATGACTTTTCTAAGAAGTTTCAAATGAAATTCTATGAGGAAGATCAATTTGGACGATATATCAAAATACACGGAAGTATCGTCATTTTCTATATATGTTCGAAAGCGAAGATCGGAGGATAATTGAAATTGGAAATGATTTATTTAAACGTTCGTCCCACCCCCCCCCTCCCCCACAATGAAAACAAACGTTCACGAGTTTTACGTTGTATTATCAAATCGAATCCTGTCAAAATATATCAGACAATATTTCAAATATATAGCAGTTATAACATTGTTATTGTATCGCGAGTGAATTTTAAGAGAAATGAAATTGAAATTGATCGAACGAAAGGAACGTGTCTTTTCTGTGAAAAGTTAAACAATTCCTCTATCAATGTTCAAAATGAAATTCTATCAAAAATTTATTAGTCAATATTTTAGATATATTAAAATCAATATTTCCCTTTTATATCGCGTTGGAATCGCAAGAAAAGTTGACATTGATAATGATCGAACGAAAATTATCGTCGTCTCCTCCAAATTGTAAACGATCCTTCTATGAACATTCAAATGATATCCCGTCAAGATTAATTTAGACAATGTCTCAAATATTATAGAAGTCTTAATATTCTCTTCGTTCTTCAAATGAATCGTAAGAAAGTTGTAATTGAAAATGTTGAAACAAAAAAAAATTGTCTCCTATCCCGAAACATAATCGATCAATCTATGAACTTTAAAATGAAATCTTCTGTCTAGATCGCGTTAGACAACGTCTCGAACACAAAGAGGTATCTAAATTGATAACAATTGTCATCTGTAAAATATATTTTTATCTCTGTAGTTAAAAAGTTTCAAAGCAAAAGACTCCGTTAAAAAATTGATTACACGATATTTAAAAATACACGGTGGCCTCATTTCAATCATTAACGACGCGACTGTATCATTGGAGATAAAATAATAAAACTTGCCAATCTAACTTAATCGCCGCGTCCTTTAAATAATGACTTGCTTTTAAAACAATTTGTAAAGAATATCGTCTGTTGGCGAAAGAAAGATCGTCCTTCGATGTTTCCCACGAGTATTTTTTTTAACGGGAACGATTTTAAAGTTACTTTTAAGCTTTATAAAGAACTCGAACTTCGCACGCACGCACGCACCCACCCATCCACTCTTCCACACACACGCGCGACACACACACACACACTGTACATACATATATTATATTTATGTACAGGGTGTTTCGCGTAACAGGTACTTTCGTTTAAACAAACACTGATTAATACTCGATCGTCGACGAATTACCAAAATGAAAATTGCAAAAATACCGCTCCGAAGTTTCGCAAGCAATTATTTTCCCCGAACTATAGCTCGTTTCAAAAAATCTTTCAAATGAAACTTAAAGGAGATGTTATGGTTGTCACGAACCTTTTCTGGATGGATATGTTCTCGAGATTTCAAGGTGACCGTTATATTTTTATACGGACCTGTATGTTTTTATTTAGGTAGGTTTATTTAGGTCAATGAATTCGCCTCAGAACGGGCTACGCGCCTATCTAAATAAAAACATACAGTTTTGTGTAAATAAAAAAAAAAAGAAAGAAGAACAAAGATTACCTTGAAATCTCGGAAGCAAACGTCCATCCAGAAAAGATTTCTGACCACCATAAGATGCCCTCCCCCCTTTCCCTCATTACTACCTTCCCGAAAGAGGGTACGTTTTATTTGCAACATTTTTTGAGAAGAGTCAATAGTTCGGGAAATAAATGCATGCGAAACTTCAAATTGGACACCCCGTATATACATGTACACACACACGCGCGCGCGCGCGCGAAATGCCTTTGCGATATAATACATACATATTTGAATAAATCGATTACGGAAAGAGTCCCCGGCTTGACTTTCGTCGAAGCTTATTAAATGAACCGCTCTTCGCCAAGAATCGAACAAAAATATCTTTGATGGAAATACTTTAAAATGAAATAAAAAAAAATAAGGAGAAGAAGAAAAAGAAAAGAACTTGAGGAAAGAGAAAAAAATAATGATAATAAAGAATCTCGGATTACCATGGAATATCGATTCGATCAAATGCGAATAAAATTCGAATGAGAAATTTTAGCGTCACAGTATAGATAAAAATCATTTCTAGTCCTTTAAAAGGATCTATTTCTATCTGTAAAGAGTACGAACAGGAAGAATAAAATTCAAAGGAGAAATTTTTGTTATGAAATTTCATTATATAAAAATTATTTTCGTTCCTCTGAATCCTATGTTTCGTCTCTTTCGTAAGAAAAAGAAAAAGAGAGAGAGAGAGAGAGAGAGAGAGAATGAATGAATGAAATAAATAACAATAAGAATCATTTACCAACGATAATATAAGAAATTTTTATTAGAAAATATCGCCGAAGTATTTGTAATGAAAATGTATATTCAATAATCTGATTCTATATGATAATTATATTCTAATATCTTGAAAGGTCTATCTCTAAAACACATATGCGCGCGTGTGTATATACATGACACAGTATACATGATATACATTTAATACACACTAATAGAGAAAATTGCCAGAAGAATATTTGTCAAGAAAAAACATGGTTGTCCAACGTCAACCCTGAATACGATCTCTCGAAATATATCACGAACGATAAGAGGATTACGTCGTTGGATGGTTCTAATCGACAAAGTGCTAAGTGGAAAAATTTAACTCATTTATCAAAAAGAGTTACAGTTATTTCTGATTAATAGTTAAAGTGATTAATGAAGACCACGATTTAGTGGACCGATAGAAGTGTCTATTATGGTACATCAAGATTTTCACGTTTTCATTATCGTAAAAAATGAGACAGGAATAGACAGATAGACAGATAGACAGATAAATAGATAGATGAATAGAGATATAGAGTGAGAGAGAGAGAGAGAGAGAGAGAGAGAGAGAGAGGGAAACTGGAAACAATAAAAATAATAGAAAGAAAAGGGAAATATATCGTGCCATATCAAATTAAAACCTTGAAAAGTAAAAAAAAAAATGAAAATCTTAATGGAAACGAAAAAAAAAAAAATAAATCCAAGAAATATATATTCGCATCGATTGAAAGATTTCCTTTCTCGATTCTCTCCGATGAAAACGAATTCATCAAATCTGCGGAAAAAATTTTTTCTATTCCGAAAACAATTTTTCATACGCGTTTATTTAGGTGTCAATATTTAAACAAGAAAATTGTCGATATCGCAATAAACTGATAATCGATATCCTAAATGTCTCCCGAATTACTCCTCCGAGATGGGGAGAAGACAGGGAGAAGAAAAAAAAAGTACGAGGAGGAAGAAGAAGAAGAAGAAAAGGAGGAGGAGAAAGTAGAAGAGGTAAAAGTAGAAAAAGTAGGGAGATAAAAGGATGAGGGAGGGTGGGGGGGAGGGAGAAGAGAAGGTCGAGTATAGGAGATAATATCGCAGGAACAGCAGCAGATCATTTCTTTTACGTTCGTATTATTTATCATCCTCCGGCCAGATCCTTCGTATATGACCATTTTTGTGAAAACGATCGAACGTCAACCGAAATAAATAGTAACACCCTCATGGAAATATTATTTTTCTTATCTCTCATCTCATATCTCGATTATATTATAAATCGTTAAGCCACTTTATTCTAATCCATATATTGTCAAATATTAAATATTTGATTTGATCTCGGTACGAATAAAAGATTAAGAAATATTGAAGAAAAGAAAAGAGAGGAAAAAATAACACGTAAAAACGTTCCAACTGCGTCATTTTATATCAAAATAATATACTGCCCTATTCTGTTTCATTGTCGATGTTATTATTATTGTTGTTGTTGTTGTTGTTGTTGTTGTTGTTGTTATTATCATCATTTTTTCTGTTTACCCCCTCCCCCTCCCGCCCGCCCGCCCTCTTTATCCTCGATTTAATCCAACTAGAAATGAGTTCGGGATATCACGTTTTCCGATTATACTGTCGTCATATCTCCGCGAATATTCGGTAGATGACTGTGAATTTATGATATCCTCGATATCCTTTCTGATTCCTACGGGAATGAACGCGCCATACTTACTAACATGTATTATACTATATAATAATATCTCGTATTACTTATCGATGTTGGTAGTAATATTTTCGAGTTAATGACTTTTCTTCAATCGCGAAAGAATAAAGTAGGTAGAAGGGAAAAGAAAAAAGGAAAGGAAATAGAAAGAAAAAGGAGAAAAGGAAAGGAAGAATTTATTTTCTAGCAGTAGCAGTTTATTTATATTTATGAATCGATCGAAACGTATCGATCATACGAGTCCGAGAGAAGTGTATAAAGCAGAGAATTCGGTTTACTAGATAACTAGATTCGCGCAAAAAAGGATAGGTCTCGTATCCGTAAGACGATCTGACGTGCCCTACATTCTAATCTCGGTCCATACTATCCCTTTCTTTCCTTTTCGCTATCTTTCTACTTTTCTCTTTCTCTTTCTCTCTCTCTCTCTCTCTCTCTCTCTCTCTCTCTCTCTCTCTCTCTCTCTTTCTCTCTCTCTGTCTGTCTGTCTGTCTGTCTGTCTGTGTCTCTATCTATCTCTATCTCTATCACTCTCTCGCGCTCTTTCTCTCTCTTTTTTTTCTCTCCCACATGACGACGGACGTTAGGATGAAATGGTAAGCCATACTTGTATATCACAAGTTTGTAGGTGTGCGTAAGTATACGTAAGTGTGTAGGTGTGCGTAAGTATACGTAAGTGTGTAGGTGTGCATACGTATACGTAAGTGTGTAGATGTGCGTGTCTGCGTATCTTCTAAAAATACGTGTTAAATCGAACGAGAAAGATGAAGGGTGATCAACCAGAGAAAAAGAACTTAAGGAGAGTGTGTATGTGTGTGTGTGTGTATATATATATATATATATATATATATATATATATATATATATTATATTATATTATATATATAAAAATAAAAAAATATATATATATATGTTGGAACAAAAAAAGAAAAACGAACAAAGAAGAAGATAAAATAATATGAGAGAAACGATTTATTTCAATTATCATTTTTATCAATTTTCTATATAAACAGAGAAGAGTAAGATAGATAAGAGAGAGAGAGAGAGAGAGAGAGAAAATACGAACAGACAGAAAGGCAAAGAGAAAAAAAAATATATCATCGATATATCTTTTCTTTCTATCTTGCTTTTTCTTTTTCTCTTTCTCTCTTTTATTTTTCCCTTTTTTTGGCTTTTCACCCTAAAACCACACCCTACGTAGAATTGTCCTAAGCAAAACGGAAACAAATCATTGCCGGCTTCCCGGAAATTCGTGGATCGTGACAAGGGGAAGTAAAACACCCATAGAATTTTATACGTAAGAATCGAATGCCGAGGATAAAAGCAACGAGGCGAAAAATATCGAGAAGAAATTCTTTTATGTGATTGATAGTAATAAGTGACTTATTTGTGACCAAAGAAATTCTAATTATTATCAGAAATTTGTATTATATCGATTTATATTATAACAATTTAAATACGTTAACATGTATATTATATTATATTATTATTATTATTATTAAATTAATATTAATAAATTACAAAATATAAATTATATAATAAATTATAACATATAATTACGTAATACACATACTTATATATATATATATATATATATATATTTCTTTTTTGTTTAAATTAATTATAAAATTTATTATGATTTCAATTAATTTTCTATACAGAATTTTCTAAATATATATTCCTGTGTTATATATATATATATATATATATATATATATATATATATATGTATTCTATTTTTATATTATATAATATTAATTTAATTAATTTTAATTAAAATAAATTTAAGTTAATCGTATTAAGTTAATTAATGTAATTATCTAAGTTAAATATATATATATATGACTTAGATATGTTTCATAATTCCCTGGCTAATATAATACCATCCATTTATAATCAGTAGTAACGTCAGTTACTTGGACAGACGTAAAAGAGGTAATCGCAAAAAAGCTTACAAAGTGGATAAGAATTATAAAATGTAGTCCGGCGAACGTAACAATAAGCAACGTCTTATTAGTATCGTTCTTTTGAATAAACCACAAAGTAAACGAAGTAAATAAATGAAAAAGAAATTAAGAAGAAAAGGAATAAGAAAAGGGAGCATAAAAAAAGAAGCTTTTATCAATACGTTACTTCGAACCATCGTTCGTTCGATTACATCATGGAAACTATATATAAACTCGACTGATAAAAATAAATAATAACTGACACGCACACATTCGCAACACGACAGATATATGCGTGTACAAGGGGAAAAAAAAAGAAAAAGAAAAAACCGAATTTCTTTGGGGGGGGAGGGGGAATTTGAAATGGGATAAAAGTCTCGAAAGCGTAGGGGAACGAAAGTAAACGAAATACTTCGATCGATTAATTCAATTTCATTCAAATTCCATTTCAAATATACGTTCTTTCGGAAAAAAAAAAGAAGAAACCACGATGCTGTTCATACAATAAAAAAAAAAAGGAGAAAACGCAAGCGAAAAAAAAAGTGAAAGCAAAAAGTATCTTCTCTACTTTATACTCGTTAAATAATACAGGAGCACTTTAAGCAAAATTGTGTTGAAAAACGTCTAATGGGGACCTCGTTAAAAGTCTCCTTTAACAAAAAAAAAAGGACAGAAACAAGAAGACAAAGAAAAGGAAAAAAATAGAAATTAAAAAGGGAAAGATAGAAATAGAAAAACAAGAAGAAAAAATTTCGCTGACCTGAAAAATTTCCTTGTGAAAAAATTGGACAAACAAAATCTATATATATATATATATATATATATATATATATATGACGTTGCACGGTTAATTAATAATTCTCTCTCTTTCTCTCTCTCTCTCTCTCTCTCTCTCTCTCTCTCTCTTCCTTTTTCTTTTTTCTTCCTCTTTCTTTTTCTCTTGAAAAGTCACGAACGATGGATTTATGCAAAGAACGAATATCAATATAACTCACGGACAAGACGAAGGACAAAGTACGGAGGAATGTAAAGGATAGAAAGAAAGAAAGAAAGATAGATAGATAGAAAGGAGGAGAGAGAGAGAAAGAGAGAGAGAGAAAGAGAGAGAGAGAGAAAGAGAGAGAAAGAGAATAGGAGGATGCGCGTTCGCGAGAAGAGAACGGGATCGTCCAGTCGGCACACGGCTTTCGTCCTGCGTACGTCGCTGTGAGAAATCTCTTCGGGTGTGTGCATGTTTGTGTGCGCGTTAAGAGAAAAGAAAAAAACCGGGGGAGAAAAAAGGCATCTTAAAAATTGATCAAATAACTCAAAGCAAGAAAAATTTTCTCTTAATGTCCGACATCTACGCGTTGGACTATCTGTCATAGGCGATGATGGTTTCGCGCGCGCGAAAAAACTTTCTTTTTCCGCGATTGCTGAAATATTTTTAAAAGTCCTAACACCCGTTTCTGCCTATCTCGTGTCCTAAAAGAAAAGTAAAGAAAGAGAAAAATAAATAAAAAGAAAAAGGAATCAAAGAAAGAAAGAATAAGGAGAAGAAAAAGAGGAAGCTGGAAAAAGAATAGGAAATAATAATCGAAAAAAAGGGAGAGAAAGAGAAGGAAAATCCTTTGTCTCTATAAACGTGTCCTTTCGAAATTCTCTTTCATAATCAAATCGAAAGATAAATTCCTATCGAAATAAATCTCTGTTTACACGTGTAACGTCCAATGCGAATTAATCGTGACACGTACCTGTACGTGTACCTGTGTGTCTACGGTGACACATATTGAGAAAGTTTTCTCTCTCTCTCTCTCTCTCTCTCTCTCTCAATCTCTTTCTCAATATCTCTATCCATCTATCTATTTATCTCTATCTTTCTGTCGCTTTTAAAAAAAGACTTTTTATTTTTCTTCCGAAATGAACAACGTCCATTTTCCTAAGACCTACCGTTAACGTATGTCTGCTTAAAGGAAAATAAAACATTAAGAAGAGGATCCTATTTAATAAAACAGTGAAAGAACACTTTTGAGAAATCTCACGCAATGACATCGTCTTTAATTCGGACGTCGTACGTGAATTTAATATGCTTACGTGTTAAAAATATACGTATAGAAAATGTTTTTGGGACCAGAGAGATTTTTTAATATGGAAAACTCATGCTGGAACATATAATAATCAAGAGTTGAGAAAACGTCGGCAATTCCTCTAAACGAAATGTAAATATCTATTGATTATTTATAGTAATTTTGTATTGCTTTTGTTGTAGAAACCTTCGGCGTTCCTTCATTTCCTATATCAAAATCGTTTCATCGATTTTCAATACAATTTACGATGAGATAAAAAAATGTCGGGAATTTGTATGGTTTTCAATTATCAACGTTCCATTATATCTCGCTTTGTTTTCTTTCAATTTTCATTCGAAATTTACAATAAGATAAAAATGATAGTAATTCTTATTGTTCTTCAAATCATCGACTTTTCCTTTATCATTCCAATCGTTTGTGTCGATTTTCGTTGCAACATTCATTGATACAAAAATGATGAGAATCTTTGCGACTTGAAATAACCGACGTTCTTTTATGTTTCATTCGTTTCTTTCGATTTTTATTTGAATTTTTTTTTTTTTTTTTTTTAAATAACAATTGAGAAATTTCTTATTGTTTCAAATCATCATCAACGTTCATTTATATTTCAATCGTTTCGCCGACTTTCAGTTGATATTTTCGATAAAATAAAAATGAAAAAGATTCTTATCGATTTTCGAATCATCGTCGTTCTTTCATTACGTCACTTGTTTCTTATAGTTTCATTTGAAATTTTCAAAAAGATAAAAACTTTTTTTATTGTTTTAAACCATCGACGTTCTTATATATTTCATTCGTTTTATCAATTATAAATATTCTTCCGAATATGTGATACCTCGAGTTGATTAAAATCCTTTTGCGTGTTTGAAGTAGATAACAAAATAACGTACTTATGTAGTACACAAAATTTCATTCGGTACAAATAATTTTTGGTAAAAGTTTTCACCTAAAAGCGTGATTACAGAAAAATCGGAATCCATTTTTTTCGATTCGTTTAGCCAAAAATCCTTTAACGAACAATAAGAAGAACAAACTACAGTAGTAATAAAAAAAAAAAATTGGATTAAAGTTGAAATAACTTCTTTTTTTTTTAATCGCGCTCACAAACGAAATCGTACACGTGTGATGCGCATAGCGTTGTACGATTTCGCTTGGGTAAACCCTTCCTAAAAAAGAAAAAGGAAAAGGAAAAAAAAGCTTTTCATTATTATCATTTATCAAGTGTACATATATATATATATTATTGTTAGTATTGATCGAATGCATCGTGCCAAATACCTCCTATCTGCGAGTCTAACTCACAGTGGTTTGTTTTGTTATTCCATTCGTTGTGTATTCGCTCCCGTTTCCGGAATCTACGAAATTAACGGAATAATTTATCGACGTATGCTCATAACCTTTCGCAACCTCGACACAACCATGCATCAGATGCAATCCACGTAGAATTGTATAATTATAGCTCTCTATTTGCGCTGTAATTTACAAATCCACGTAGCATCATAAATACATAAATAAATCACGTTTCGAATTCAATACGCACGGCTAACTTGAAACAATAATTTTTTTCTTTCTTTTAATTTTTATAACACGAGTGAGGTTTTACTTTTAGATAAAAAAGAATTCTGAAGAAAAGAATTATTAACCGCGATTGAAATTATGCATCGATCACTTTGTTAACTACTTTTAATAAATACAAAAGTGCTAAGCTAACAACGACTCATAACAAGTGTCCCATTTGGAACAACAGCTTCGATTTTTATTAAAAACTAATATATTCATTACGTCGAACATGACGGATAGCTAAGATTTAAAAAAAAAAACACATATTTCTTTTTTTATTTATTTATTTATTTTTTTTTTTTTTCTTAAATAATATATCAAACATTCGCATTACTTCGGGTCATAATACGTGAGACGTCCTATGATTTTAAATGTAAAATAAACATTTTTATGCTGCTAGGCTCTATCATCGATTATTTGAGAAAATGAAAAATTGTTATTAGGATAACATTCGTGGATCGAATGAATCTAGAAGTCCTGGAATTTAAAAAGTAACATTTTTCTTCCCATGATCAGAAACTTCAAAACCTTAGGAAGCACGCTATCTAGATCATCCCGCCATGCGTATACGCAGAACACAGACATGGAGCATGGTACACGGACACACAAAACATGGAACATGGAACATGGAACACGGAACACCGAACACAATACACGGAACATGGAACACGGAACACAGAACACGAAACACGGTAGACGGAACGTAGAACACAATACAAATTGCTCGATCAATGTACTTCTAATCCAACCAACTTCACAATTTCCTCCTCCTTCTCTCTTTCTCTCTCCCCTTTTTCTGTGTAACTCGTTCCGTACTTCACATTGGTCTATATCGACCTTCCCTCCCCCCTCTCTCTCTCTCTCTCTCTTTTACTTCTTTAATACCTCGTACTCTCTTTTATAGCAAATTATATAGCCCGAAAACTTTCTGTCGGATCATAAAAAGGAACTCTACAAAATTTCATTTAGATTAAACGAAAATATGTAATAGGCATTTCTGAGAAATTACAAACACAAAGATTAAGGATATTATATCTCGATAATTTAATCTGGATTAGAGATAAATAGTAGGAGTTTTTTTTTGAGAAATAACAAATTCATAGATCAACCCCTTATAACTTCAATAAGACAAAAATGTTTATATTATTTTGAATCAAGTTCACCACGCTTCTTTTATATTTCGATTCGTTCCATTGATTTTTATTGAAAAAAATTTTCAATGAAATTTGTAATGAAATAAAACTGACAAAACAGTAAAAAGAAAAGAAAAGAAAAAGAAAATCGTTGTCAATGAAAATACGAACAACGAGGAACATATTTACATATCGAAAGACGAAATTTTCTTGGATACGCGTGAGCGCGTTTAGACTGTTAATAAATTGTACTCTCTCGATAAGCTCTGTAACTAATTGGATTCTACGGTTGAATTAATCGAACGGCTTTTACACTTGGAAAGTTCAATCTAATTGCAAGAGCGAATGAAATCTGATCGTTAAATGATTAAAAGGCGTTTGTATCCGTCAAAGGCAAGTGTACGACGAGTTGTGTTCGATATTTCGAATCTATTATTACGTAGTTCATTCTTTTGTCCGATCAAATTAATCAATTCTACAAAGAAACGACTGACAAATCATTTTAATAATATCCATTTATGATTCTGAAAGTTAATCGGATATCTTTCCTTTCGAAATAATCAAATATCCTGAACGATTATTCGTTCTCTATTTATTTCCTTTTCTTTTCTTTTTTTTTTTTTTTTTTTAATAAACACCTACGTTTTTATGTGTCTACTTTTTTTTTTTAATATCATATAACCTTTCCCTCTTCTAATTTTAAAAATTTATAAAACAAATCGTTACAAAGCTTGAACGTCTTAAGCGATTGGTAAAGTAAAAGTAAAAAACAAAATAGAGTATTTCTAGACGTACTATCGGTTTTACTCGTTCTCTTTCTTTTTTTTTTATATAATTGCCTCTATGTAGTTACGCGTACCGACTGTTTCATTGTATCACAATTGCTTTCTTTTTTTAATACTTACGATTTTACAAAAAACTAACTCAAAATATTGGATTGATTCATAAATAAGTATAAAGTTTTAATATAACGAACTTCTTACTTATGGCATTAATTTATGAATCAAATCAATAATTTATGAAAGGAATATACATATGTAAACTTATGTATTTTCATCGATCAGATGGCTTTGGATATTCTCAAAAAAAAAAAAAAAAGAAATGTAAAAATACAGAATTCTTGTTCGTTCTTCGTGAAATATTTATACAATGAACATTGAAAGCATCGAAACACACTCGCTGTATGAATCTTTCATGAGTATACTTCTCCTCGTAAATTTTCAATTTTCCCTTTTTATCAACCTCGTCGAGACCTATCTAAAATCTTATTTATTTATTTATATATTTTCAATTTTTTCCCCTTCTTCTTCTTCTTCTTCCTCCTCCTCTTATTTTTCTTCTTATTCTTTCTCGTGAATTAATAATCTTTACCTTCGTATCCTCAGTTTCGTGTGTACTCGAGTATATAACACGTAAGTGCATCGTCCGACAAGCAGCAATTTCTACTTCCTATATTCGCAATTTAGTCTCTCTCGTCGTTCTCTGTGGGGCATGCCATTTCGACGTCTTTATTAAGTTCCTGTGTTTATTGGAGTTTATCGAAAAAGAACAACGTCTCTTCTCATTCCAATATCTTATTACGACGATTGACGCGTTCAAATAGGCGACTTGGAGAATCGAAGGGAAAAAAAAAGAAAAAAAAAACAAAAGAAAAATAGATATCGATAAAAATATTCGTGAAAGGCGAAAAAGTTTTTTATTTTGAATTCAACATGCGATTTCGTCCAAAAGATTTAATTAAAAAATTCAATTTACAAGCGGTTAATGAAAACGAACAAAAAACCTGTTTGGAGAAAATCAAATTAAAATTCCATAATATTTTCACGAAAAAATATTGATAATTTAAACTCAAATGTACGCGTACGCTTAGAAAATTGTAGGAAGGAAATAAATTGTTCGAAAAGATAAAAGAGATTTCATTTGGATATCAACGTTTGATCTCATCAAAAGAATTAATTAAAACGTTCAATTACGAACAAAAATTATATCGGAGAAAATTTAATTGAAAATTCGTCATATTTTTACAAAAATGTTAACGTTTTAATTTGTACTAACGCGTAGGTTAGAAAACTGAGGAAACAAAAATAGATCATTGAGAAAGTAAAATAATTTTATATTCGACATTCAACGTTCGATTTCATCGAGAGAAATAAAAACGCAGACGATTATACAACATAATTTTATAAAAACGTTAACGTTCTAATAGTTGTACGTAGACGTTTTAACTATCAAGATTGATAATATAAAAAAAAAAAAAAAAGAAAAGAAAAGAGAGAATATTTATCTACGTTTACCTACATCTTATGGTATGCTCACTTTTTATGATCTCCAGTCATAAAAGATAAATTTACATTCCGAAATAATTAAAAGTTATTCAAGCGTAACGCACGCTGTTACATATCCAATGTGGCTTGCAATAATTGAGAGAATACGCGTAACTGTTAATTCTTTTTTTCTTTTTTTTTTCTTTCTCTTTAAATTATTATCAACATAGTTAACATGACATAGTTTTCTCCGTTGATCACTGTTCCGAGAATTCCTAAGATAATCAACATTTCTACGGGGATAAATTTCCTCGTGAGAAATCGACGTTGATCGACAGGATAATTATCATTCTAAAATTGAAATATATAGAATTAACCTTTAAGGAATGTCACAGTTTGAAATTTCATCGTAAGATGATAAAAAAAAAAAACATTTATTACGACGCAATTTACTGCAACAAATTAATTTTTTCTTTTTTTTTGTTATAATCTCCATTTCATAATGAACGATAATAGAAAGAAAAGAAGGGAAATTTTTTTTAATTGCATTTATTTTTCTTCTTAATATTCTAGAATAAAAGGAAAAAAGAATAATAATAATATATACATACAGCGAGATGTCGGAAATTTCATCGCGCGATAATATTAACATAATTTTACGTTATAATAATATTCAAAGGTTAAACAAGAAACACAATATTTTGTTTTCTTAGGAAGAAGAAACATATTAGAAAAAATGATTCGAAAGATCTATCACGTTATAATAATAAAGAATAAAATTCGAACTATTAAAAAAATAATCGCAACAATAACAACTTTTCTATCCTTCTGGAAAAGAAATTGCGTTTATTTCTCTCTCTCTCTCTCTCTCTCTCTCTCTCTCTCTGTTGTTTTTCCCTGTTCTATAATAATTCAAATAAAACACAACTTTATCGATACTTTAATCCATGAAATTAATTTATTATTCATCCGGATACGTGATGCGTTCCTATCAAATCCGTAATCAAATTATCTGCCAAATTTAAGCCGATCGATTGAAATGAAAAATTAATTTTTATTTCTCGAGTATTGTCACTCATAAACGAAAAGCAAAAAAAAACAATAAATAAATAAATAAATAAACGAATGAATAAATAAATAAATAAGAAAACAGAAAGGAAATAAACATTAAAAAAAAAAAAAAGGATCAAAAAGTAAGCACGGAAACCAGAACGTAATTTAGAGGCTTCCCAGTTTATCGTTTTATGTGTAAATTCTATCTCGTGTAATATATGTACACTTTCACGATAGCTACGAAGTTCTTGCTCGGCGATATTTAGACCTTCTTTTTCCTTTTCTCTCTCCTGGGTATTGCCAAGCCCTGACCTCTTGTTTATCCTAAGTGCGAGAGGAGATAGAAAATAAGGATATTTTCTCTAAGGCCATAACACTTTCTCGAAAGTAAGTGTGTAGTCGTACACCGAATACACGTAGATAATGAAAATAAACAAATAAACAGACAAATAAATAAAGAAATAAAGAAATAAAGAAAGAAGGAAGGAAGGAAGGAAAGTAGGAAGGAAGGAAAAATGATTGCCGGCTGTTATCCGTGTTCTCATTTTTCAAGTAATCCTACATTTTCTTTACCAACATCCCCCTATTTTCTATTATTACATGTGACGCCAGGATGTCTCGAAGAAAACTATTCAAAGTTTTCCCATATCGATACGTTGACCGACATTCGAACTTCTTTCACGACTCATATAAACATACAATATACTATTTTCTTCTAGGTACTATACATACATACATACATACATACTACATACATATTGTATATGTACATCCTACATTTCTATTTCAGCAAATCTCAAAGGACGCTTTGGAAGAAAGGACATTTAACGTTTAGAGAACGAGATGGACGACGAGGCGTCTATATTCTGGGCAGTTATCCTGATGATCGGTGGTATTGTGATGATGACGATATTACTCGCTTGCTATGCCTGTCTCTTTCGAGATTTGTGCTGTCGAACCGACGAAAGATCTAAAAGAAGACGTACGATCCGTCGGACTCCCTTACAAGAAGCTGACGGAAGCAACAGGCAAAAATTCGACGCAATACCTATGAACGATATTACTCAAGGTGATAGTATGCCCACGGAATCGGAAAAAGTTTAATAACGGATAAACACTTTAACGTTCTTTGTCATTCTCATTGTTAACTGCGTATCGACGAATCAGTTTGTATCTTTGATCGCTTTAATAGAAAAAAAAAAAAAGAAGGTAAAGAAAAGGCAAAAATAGAAAATAAGAAAAAATAATATGAAAAAAAAAGAACAGCTAAAAGAAAACACTTCTCGAGTTATCGAAGAAACAACAATTTTTACACTGTGTTACGTGGACCATAGTGTTAAGAGTCTGTGAGGTATTAAATTTTATTCCAAGCTGCGATCTCGTAGATCTTTTTTTCTTATGTATGTACATATTTTTTAGATACACATCGATATATATGTCGCGTCTCGTCACACATATACGCGAGTATGTACACGACGAAATGTGTGTGTGTCCGTATGTGTATATATATATATATATATGTGTGTGTGTTTAATAGAAAAATCTGATAAAAATATTCAACACATCATCTTTTACACGCGGCTGATGATAACAACGTTGATTCATGTTTTCGCGCCAAAAATCACAGAATGGCGTCAATTTCTTCTATCCCTATAATCGTATATAAAATAAATCTCTATGTATATTTTCGTCGTGCGATCATTATAAGCTACCCGTATATATATACATACATATACATATACATATATATATATATATATTTATATATTTATATATGTATATATATGTATATATATTTTTTATCTTGTTTTTTTGTTTATTCTTTTTTTTATTTCTTGTACGACACTCATCTCCCATCCCCCTCTGGTAACTTCATTGACGATCGGTTTAAGTATCCCTTTGAAAGATATAGATACAGGTGATAAAACAGGGATATTGTGCGATGGAGACAACTCCGACGGTACAATCGACTAGCTGATTTGGTTGTTGAGTTGCTGTAAAACGGAAAGTACTACCTCGCGAAGAGTCTGAAAGTAATTTGTTCTCGTTAATGCGAACGAGTCCGATATATTCCTATCGTTTGTTTGTTTGTTCGTTCTTTTCTGTTTCTTTTTCTTTTTGACATGTTTGGATAAACAATAAATTGGATGAGTCACCTGAGGCTTGCAATGTTCCTCTAACCAACTAAATACGCAACCGGACAATTCTGCAAAATTTGCAACGGAGATGTTGTTGAAACTTTGAAATAAACGATCCATGATCGCCTGAAACTAAAAATAGAAAAAAGAAGTAAAGAAATAATGCCCTACGATAAAAAGTAATAAGAAAAAAAAATTTTTGTAAATGAAATAAAGGAAGAAAATAAAAAAAAAAAGGAAAAGGTTTCTCTACCACTTGGAACTTCGTTTCATCAGATATACGCATTTCTGCATGACCAGGTTGCGTTTGGTGCGCTTTCACAATCTGTTCGTAATTAGCCTGCATAATGCGTAGAGCAACAACTTCTTTTCTCAATGCGTTACGTTCATCCTCTTGTTTCTTTTTTTGCTGCAACAGAAACTGTATATAATCTATTGATTTTTGAAGGACTGTAGCCTTGGACAGTTTGTAACCGGATGAATCTGTGTGCTGACAAGTAGGCACTAAATTTTGAAGCGAATCGTATCCTTTCTTAATGGCATCTCTACGCTTTTGTTCAGCCTGGGTATGAGCTTCCCTACGTCGTTCTTTATAACTTATCGTTGAATTTTTATTATCACTGTCTTCATCCTCTGAAATCAAATCAAACCCACCTATTCCTGTTAAATATTATCTTCAAAGTATAACGCCTAAATTTAATTTGTCTATTATTATTCACCTGTATTATGAGCAGACGAGGATGCAGTATTTACAGAACCCGTACTACTACAACGAGAGAAAGTATACTTTTCCGTAGGACTAGATGGCTCTAATTTCATATCAGCATTTGGTCCAACAGCACCACTGCCTCCACGCATAGTTAAACTTTCTATATCCATAATGCAAAAACACAAAATAAAATCTTTAAGAATATAAAAATCATATGAACAATTAAAATGAATTAGAAAATTGTATGAAATGTATTGGAATGAGAAGTCTATCCTACTGCCGTAGAAACGACAAAAGTGTCTCCCTCTCTTCCTATCTCTTATCAGAGACAATAAATAAAACTAATAAAACTAATAAAAGTTCTAACAATGGAAGTAACAGAGCCATGAAAAAGAATTGGTTTCTTACGTGTCTCGTATCCGTCCTTGTGCATAGTGTTGGCCATAATTGCACCCTAGTATTTTCTTGTAACACTTAATATCAATTGAAATGAAGATGAAAGATCAATATACACATGTGATTATAGGTTATGATAGACGACGAGATTCGAGAAAGAAAATGTGGAGACATCAGCTTGGTGCGACCGATTCGATGTGACGACTTATAAAGCGATAAAGAGACATTTACATAAAGGCCGTTACTTTTGAGTCGAATTTTTATAATGTTTTCAATAATCCTGATACGCGTATATCGCTATAACACCGATCCATATTATACTCCATCTTCAACTGAAAGCAAACGAGAAACTATTGCCCTACGCGATAATCAAGATTATCAATACGACACGTGTCTATCAACAACGATTAACAACGCTAACCTCACTTTAAAATTTATCAGTTGTAGTTTATATTATATTGATCATACGTATGACGTATTATAACGATTAAATATTAACAATTTAAAAATAACGAAGAAAAATTAAAACTCAACGAGCTATTAATTAGTTAAATAAATGATAAAAAAAAAAATTATGACGATTGTAATATCAGTAAAATTCCAGATTTTTTAGTCGCGTTCTACCTTATCGATTGAAATATCAGAAACGATTCGTAGCGTTTTTTTATGATTCCTGGAACTAGAATTAAATGCTGTCAAGAGAAATATAACGGATATTAGATTTGATATATGCTTATTAGAATGATTAATAGCAATTTAGTGCGATAACAACGAAATGCAGCCAATTAACTCGACAGTACTTGCATTGTTCACAATAATGTTATACGCTTTATTAAATTGCAAGTATTATCGATCGCCCAGGTCTTACCACGTGGAGGTTTCTACATATGGAGACCCTATTTGCAATAAAAATAATAATAAATTATCAAAAAAAAAAAAGAAAAAGAGAAAGAGAAAAAGAAATAAGTTCTTAAGAGTTTAACGAGTTTCTATAAGAGAGAGAGAGAGAGAGACATGTTTACTCAACGACGTACGATGACGGCATAATAGCGTGTCAATGAGTGTTGAGAACACTATTCGAGGTCGTACATGTTTGTTTTGTTTACATTCTCTCTTTGCGACCACTCGAAGCTACGATTAAAAATTCGATATGACGCTAATTTTAAACGCACTACCTACGACGTTTAAAATATACCTCATCAAGGACGCCTTACGACTGCGCATATGTATATTAGCATTATCATATTTCAATGGTAACGATATACCGTTATGAAAGAAAGAGTGGGGGAGAGAGAGAGAGAGAGAGAAGGATAGAGGATAGGAGAGAGAAAGAAAGGAAGGATAGATAGTAATAATATAACAAAATATGATAAGAAAAATTAAACAAATTAGATAAATGTAAAGATCGTTGATATGATTAGAAATAGAAAACAAATAAAATATGCTCACCTCTCTTACGACGATGTAAGAACAGCGAACGGAAAAATCATGAAATTATACGGGATTTCCTCTCTGCCCCCCCCCCCCCCCCACTAGTTCGGCCATGATGGTTGTTTTGATAGCGCGCAAATAATAGTATCATGGCGGTTACGATTTTATTGGTTATCTGATTCAGCGCGGATGAACGCGTTATTTTTAACATCGTATCATTAAACTTGATACAAACACTATGAAGAAAAAAGAACGCATCGAAATTGATAAAACGTTGATTTCTCTTGTCAATAAGTATTTATGATCATCAAGTGATATCTTTTTCTTCTTCTTTTCTATTATTATTATTATTATTATTATCATCAACACAGAAAAGAAAATAATTCGAACGTGCTCCTCATCCTTCCATTCTTTTACTTATATTTGAAACGTCCGAAAGTGATTATGAAAAAACAAAAAAAAAATGTTGAAGTATGTTAAATTATGTTTATTATAAGGTGTATCTAATATATATTTACAATCGTTTTAATACACGTAAAACCATTTAAGTTAATATATTCATAATTTTTTTTTCTCGGAGTACGGCGTTTCGGATCCGTAAAACGCTGTGGCAATTGTATTCCTAAATATTCGCTTTTTCGCATTGTGTAAACTGTAAATTACACGAATGTTTTTTATCGTGGGTATTTGCTCATGTTGCGTACCACGAAGATATCGAGAACCATACTTAGTAGTATCGTACAATGATACAAAGATACTTCATTTTGTTTATTTCAATTTCTTTATGATGCTCTGACATTCCGGTGCATTGTTTTATTTCTTTTGTTGTTGTTGTTGTTGTTGTCATCGTCGTCGTCGTTTATTATTATTATTATTATTATTATTATTATTATTATTATTATTATTATTATTATTATTATAT
>OU426856.1:2957242-3009742 GCA_911387685.1 Dolichovespula media | reverse complement strand
ATTGTTATCTTCCGTACGATGATCACACCATACGAAATGAACGCGTATACGTATCTTTGTATATGCATGTGTGTACGCGTATATATATATATTATGTATTCTCTACACCATTATCGTTTACTATTCGAAATTCAACGACACGATCCGAACATCACGTGCGAACGCGCCCGCACTGTCTTACCTGTTTTGTGATTGGTCCCTTGAGCAAAACGGCGCGACGATCTTTCAGTGCGAGTATAATTCTAACTTCGTCCAACAGATGTCGTTGGCGTTTAAACATTCAAATATTAGTTAGCGCGGGATAACGACCATACGAATTTTTAAAAACCAATCACGAATCTTTCGACCAATAGTAAGTCTCGAATAAAATGGAAATAGAGAGTATATGCTCGATCTTAAGTGATATTATTTTTTCCATTTCGCCCATTATTTTCTTTTTACTTTTCTTTCGATTCCTTGATCGGTATGATTTTAATCCTCGTTTGCATGCACTTTGATTCGAATTTTCGTAAATTTTTTAAACGTTTCCGAATAAGATTCACCCGTTGTAACGGCGTAATAGATTATACGTACGTATATATACGTATATATATCCATTGACGTGCGTGGTGCGCGCGCGCGCACGTGTGTATATATATATATATATATATATATATATATATATATATAAAGATTCTTTTCTTAAAAATAAGAAAGATTAGAAGGAGGATAAGTGCGAATGCAATAAATGCACTTTTATTAGATTTCATCATCATCCTGATATACACGGAAGAATATTTTGTCAATATATCATTACGTGTGATACGTATTGGGACAAATAAGGTGACGCATTATTTCGAGATATTATTGTGTTATACATTCGTTATCGATGATAAAATTATTCAAATAGAATTTGGCGGATATGAATGAATATAATTGCGAGCGCAAAGTCAGAATACGATAGGATTATATCTGTGTTTGTTAAGTCGCGTAAATTATCCTCATTTATAATTGACTAAAGTTTTCCAGTTGTGCAACAGCCTTTATACATTGTAACTGTTCATTAGTTTCTTCCTTTTTATACTTAAAACGTAATGCTCGATAATTCTTCTGGGATTATATCATCTTTCTGCACATATACGCGCACACGCAACGTTATAAACGATTTACATATAATTGTCGATGTTTTATAGTAGGTTTGTAAACAAAAAAGAAAAGAAAAGAAAACAAGAATTAAAGAGAACGTTTTTTACAACGTAATTGAATTCCATATTAAATCGTAACACAATATTATCGAGAGGCGAGGTCAGTACTCATAAATTATCCTACAATGTTTCGTCAACAAATTTATCAGCCGGTAAACTCATTTTAAGTACGGCAATCTAACTTGATAAGGGAATAATCAAAGGCATTATATAGAATCTCGTACATACGATAATCTTTTCTACGTACAACTATGAAAATTCTATTAAAAGTATTAGTAGATTTCTAAATCTATTCTTCTGTATTATTTTTACATAAGTAATTAGGCTTATCTACTGACATCAATGTTTTCATATAGTATTAAGTTTCTTAATCGAACATATACGTAGTTAACGTATTAAAAAGTCATGATATTTCGACATTTTTTGTAAATCGACGTTTTCATTATGATTCGATTGAAAGCGTTCTTAAAATATCGTATAAGAAGTTAAAGGCTTCAATAAATTAGCGGAGCTATGAAATGTGATATAATTTAGTTTTATGAAATATGAATCCTACGATCGATGGAGTCTCTTATTTCTATATATTAATGTATGTAACCTTTATTATTGATTATATTCTAACAAGAAATTATTTATAAACGTACTTATATATATATATATATATATATATATATATATATATATATATATATGTTGTGTGTATTGTGTGTGCGTGCGTATGTATGTGTGTATTCGAAACGAAGATAAATTATGTATTTAATTAAATCTTCTGAATATTATTGGATAATAATCTTCATGGTTTTTGCACAATCACGAATATTTAATGTACATTAGAGAAATTTCAAGCTAAAGGACGTTGGATTGTAAATACTGTCATTTGAATATATACACGTCAATGTCATAGTTTTATTCGTAGTATACTCTCACGTGTACGTACAACGTGTTATATTAGTAGTGATTTACGTGATTCCTTACAAATTAATTAACATTATAATCGCTATCACGTTCTAAAATCTAAATATTCAATGCACATATGCGGAATAAAATAGAATTTCATCCCCACTTCAAGAAAAAAGAGAGAAAAAAGTGAGGTAACTCGTTTACCTCAATATTTATTCTCTCATTTTGTCTTTTTCAAAATATACATCCGTCTATTTATAATTACAATGTATATATATCTATATATATATATATGTATATATATATATATATATATATATATATATATATATATATATATACATCACTTGTTTTTTATATCTATTAAGAATTGATCACGTGGCACGATATTGTGAGGGGTATATTTAAAAATTGTAGACGTACGGCTAAAATAAACTAAATTTAGTCTTCTCTCTATCACTAAGAAGAGTGCAATGCTCTCTCCCTTTCTCTCTCTCTCTCTCTCTCTCTCTCTCTCTCTTTCTTTCTCTTTTTCTCTTTCTCTCTTTTTCTCCTTACGACCTCACGAATAAAATCGTCGGTGTCCTTGAAAGAAAAGAAGAAGAAGAAGAAAGAAAGGGAGGAAGAAAGAAAGAAAGAAAGAAAGAAAGAAAGAAAGATAGAAAGAAAGAAGGAAAGAAGAAAAAAAGAAGAGAGAGAGGAACGGAAGACTGAAACCAGTTCTAAACTCTCGTGGAATATTTGCCTTCGAACCTTCGGGGCCGGAAGCAAGTAGTAAATAAGAATGAGTAGTTCGGCTACGTTATTATCGACGTAAGAAGACGATAAAATGCTAAGTAAACGTTCGAAAATGATAATAAGAGTTTGCCAGTCCTCGAATGTAGGAGGAAGAGGAGGATAACCTCGAGAAAGAAGCAAGGGCCTCTCCTTCTTATTTGAATCATTTGAAAATTGTCTGTTACGGTTTCATCGAGTTGATTATCTGGCATCTTCCTCGTCCTCGTCCTTGTCCTTGTACTCATCCTCCTTCTCGTCTTCGCCCTCATCGTTGTTGTCCTCGTCCTCGTCCTCGTCCTCGTCGTCGTCGTCGTCATCGTCGTCGTCGTCGTCGTCGTCGTCGTTGTCGTTGTCGTCACGTCGTTGTCGTCGAACGACTTCTTTCAGTCGCGCCACAACGCGAACCAGAAGTGGTAGAACTCTTATTTAACATGGTCGACGAGCCGGCCAGTGCTCAGTCGACCGCCGAGAGTATATTAGACTTATTCTCACATTCTCTCTTATACTTTTTCTCTCTTTATCTCGATATATCTCGTAGCCGATACTTTTCAAGTTTCAAAGGAGAAAGTAGTTAAAGAGAGCAGAAGGTTATCCAGTGATCAATAAGATAAATCAATTCGATGGTGTGTCAATTAAAAATATTTTCTCGCGAAGCAACATGATGATCGTCTGGACGATATCTCTTGGACTTTTTTTAATCAGTGAGTACTCGATTAATCCCTTGATATCTTTCTTCTTTTATTCATATTGATTCCTTTTTATTTTTTTTTTTTTTTAATCTATCCGTTTATCGGAAAAAGAAGGAAAAAATTTGAAAGGAGGAATCGAGAACGCGTTCATCGGGATTTTTTCTTTTTTTTTTTTTTAATCCAATAATGAACAATCTATAGACGGGGAGGGGAAGAAAGGATATATTAATAGTGCGTTTCTCTTCTGTCGAATATATCGACCGAAATATATATATGTATAATATATATTATAGGATAATAATAAATAAGTATTCGATCGAATTATATAAGGATCCGTGATCGTGCCAATTTTCTCGATAAATTATCGTTAAATGTCTTCTTGATTCTTGTTCACCTTCGTAGCATACAAACAACAAAGCTTCCTTTTCGTTTTGATTCGCCCACAAAATGAGTTTTATTTCTTCTCCTCGATTGAAGACCGATTTAAAGAAATATTGAAATCTTTATTACCCTTTAAAATCGCTCATTACTATATCATATGGGTCATACAAATAATTAATATCGCAAATGTATCTGCGTACGAGTATTTAATGACCAATAAAATACTTTTACTTATCATCGATAATCCACATAAGACACATACGATTTTATTCGTACCTTCGATTGATACGAATAAATTGTTTAATTGATCTTCGACGTCTACGTACTGATTAATTGCCACATGATGCTTCATTTGGTATTAAAAGCTTGCGTCACATCCTTATCACCTATCTTATGTTTCGTGATCTCTAGTGACGTTTATTTTATTACACCACACATATTTTTCTATTTTTTTTTGGCACAAGACCGTTAAGGTTGCCCTTTAAAATTAATAACGACTGAAGTGGGGTATCTGAAGCATTAAATTTTAATCTTCTTCGATATGACAGAATAAAAATAAATCAGAGAAACGTTGGGATATTATTATACGTTATATATTAGATTAATATATTATTACACATCAGAACTGTTCTTTAAAATTAATAAAAATTCAAGTGGAGCTTCGGAGTATTAGTTTACATTGATAAGAATTAATATAAAGTTATAATTATCAAGATCTTTTTCGTTTGAGTATTATACATCATACATCAGATTATTATTTTATACGTTAAAGCTGTTCAAAAAAACAAGTAATAATAATAAAAATTAAAGCAAACGACGAGTTTTATTTAATTATTCAATTTGAAATTTAGGAAATTCCGTACACTGTGATATAACTTAATATAAATAAACAATTATCAAGATCTGTTCGTTATAATAATATATATTATATATTAGATTATTATATTATACGTTAAAGTTCTAATTTAAATTTGATAATAATAAAATTGGAACTTCAAAACTACGAGATTTTAATTCTTTTCGATATGACTTAAAGAAATAATTTTACAAAGAACCATTCGTTATGTTATTACACGTTATGGTTATACTTAAAAATTATTAACAATAGAATCGTAAGTTTTCTTTGTTAATAATTTGTTTTGCTTCCTTTGTCACTACTTAATACAAAGAAATAATTATCAAGAACCGTTGGTCGTTCTAATACGTGAATGTATTTGTATGGTACGCGAAGGAACGTTAATTTCAACGTTGTAGATAATATACGAAAATATACCTCCATATGTCGGAAAGAAACGTGTGAATGAAAATTAGAATGCCGACGACGATTTTGCGAGTAAATCGACGAAACTAAAAATCTTACCTGTTCTTCGAGTAGCGAAAAACTCGATGATATTTTTTATATCGATCGAATGAACAATCGAATTCGATCGAAGTTTTCATAGCGTCGATGATGTCGCCAAAGAAAACTTTTTTTTTTAACCGCATGATTCATTCGCATGACAGCAATTATGAATAATAAAGGATTATGAGGTTTTGATACATAACAAGAAAAACCGTGATCAATTTTTTTACAGGAAACAGAACGGTGATGTCATTTGCTCGAATATGATAATACAATAATTTGTATTTGATAAGGAAAAAAAGAGAACAAAGTAAATGTACGTGCGATATACCGGTTCATATTTAATTTGTGATAACGGAAATGTATAATAATAATAAAAAAGTAAAAAAAAGGGGAACAACAAAAAACAAAAAAAATACAAAAGGAAAAGAAATTCACCGATTAAAAATATAATTTTGTTTCCCGTTTCTTTTCTTTTCTTTTCTTTTTTTTCTTCTTTGCTACAATTACTCTTCCAACCGAAAAAAATGAATTTGTAGATAAAATGAAATGAGCGCACGTAAGACGAATTAAATTTATAATAAATGCGAGATGGTATAAATGAATGAGAAACCAAAGAGAGAAAAATAAAATTAAAAAAAGAAGAATTTCGTCGAACACAGATATAGTTTCGTTCTTTTCTCTCTCTCTCTCTCTCTTCTGAAATTACAATTGAAATCAAAAATAAAAAGGGCGCTTTCCTTTTGCAAATCTCTGTTATCAGACACCGTATATTCTGTATCTCGTTTCTAATCGGACTAAACATGCGAAATCGGATTCTTTTTGGCGATATTAAACTTTTCTACGAACGTGTATGTTACGCGTCATCGCAAAAAGAAATAATCTTATTCGTTTACTAATCAACGAACTGTTTTTCGCCAGATTATTCAATGAAAGAGCAAACGTCCAGTCACATGTTGATAAAATATAATCAATTCGATAAAAGTATTAACGGAAAGGAAAAAAAGAAGAAGAAGAAAGATATACATACACCTAATTGAATCCACACCTTTCTTGCCATAAAAATTAGTATAAATTAACTTTCAAGGAGAATTCGAAAACCATCATTGAAAGGTGCAGCGAAAGAAAGGAACGACTCGTTGCACTTTCTACGATGTATTCAGAATATAAAACGGCGCGCGCGCGCGCGCGTGCGCGCGTGTGTGTGTATGTGTATGTAGGTATGTATGTACATATGTACATACGTATGTACAATACACATGTACGCAAATATGTACATATATGTAGATGTCGAAAGCTATGTCGTTAATATGATGAGATCTTAACGATCATGATGTTCGATCTATAGCTTCATTATCACTCAAATTACGTGGAATGTATAAATGACGTCGTTTCTACAATTCGTGCACTTCTTCACGTATAATCTTCTTCCGTTACGTAATTACTATATATTTGTGTGTGTGTGTGTGTGTGTGTGTATTTCGATATATAATCTCTCTCTCTCTCTCTCTCTCTCTCACTCTCTCTCTCTCTCTCTCTCTCTCTCTCTCTCTCTTTTATATACACTCATGCGTATATAGAATTTCTACGATGAAGAAATTTCTTCTATTCTCGAGAAAATGATTCAAACAAATGGAATGATTTCACCATAAAACTTTGAACTTCGTATTCTGTTTCATGCACTATTATACGCGTGTGGTTTATTTTTATGATTTATAAAAAACAAGGAGAAAGTAAATACAGGGTTTGTTCGCGACAATGTTTCGCGTGTTGATGTGCAGTACGTGACCGCGACATTCGTGCATTTTTCAGATGCATCACAATGTCACGAACGTGAAACTGTGGAGAAGGGAGAGTATATATCAGGGTCTTACCACATCGATCCGTTTAAAGTTTCATCGTTTATTAACGATATTTGATCGCTCCCCCCCCTCTAGGAACCATTATAATACTATTTACTGTATTAAATTATAATCGAAGGTCATTGATTCATTATAAAACGGTAATGCACTTATTCGTTTTCCATTCTTTTTTTTTTATGTTTTTCCTTTTTTATATAATGAAAGGATATCCGGAGTATATCCTTGGCATACTAAATATGAGACGGACGAAAGATTTCTGATAATCTAAAAATCAAAATTGCAAGTAACGTAAACGTATAAACGACGATTACGTGACTAAAATTTCTTTTTGAACGTTTTCAAATCTTACTAATAGAACGTCTTTGGACGACTACAATGAATGGAATTGCATTTCATCTTGTTATTTCTACTGAGAAATTATTCTTGCTGGATCTTTAAGACTATCTGTAATCATCGTTTTATAAATCGAATCTTTCCTTGCACGTGTCAAGCACATGTATAAGAAACCCCGAAAGCCTATATTACAACGATACCGTTTGCCTTTGAAAGATATCTTTAGACGTAGAAAAACTACTAGTAGATTAATTAGATACGTTAATAAGTGATCTTCTCATTGTTTTCTTAATCGTTGGAGAATTTTCTGTCAAGGCTTTTCTACGTAAAGCAGAAAGTTTCCATCGTCATTATCGCATTATTATTATTATTATTATTATTATTATTATTATTATTATTATTATTATTATTAGTATTAGTATTATTATATTTCACGTATCAACGTATTAACATAATTCGTCGTTTGTATGAAATTCAAACGTTAGAAATATAAATAGAAATTGAGAAAAGTCAATTTTAATTATTCGATTACTATCCCATTGTTACTATTGTTATAATGATACTTTTCCTGTCAAGATTATATTCGTCGTTTGTATAAAATTCGAATGATAGATAAAGCGATGAAGATAAAAATTTATTAAATCAGTTTTAATTATTCGATTATTATCCCATTGTTGTTATTATTATTATTATTATTATTATGGTATCTCATGTAAAAAGATCAGTTCATCGTTTATATGAAATCCCAATGGTCGAAAAAGTGATAGAAACAAAAATCGATTTTCATTATTCGATTACTATCTCATTATCGTTGTTATGATATTACATGTATAAACATAATTCGTAGTTTATATAAAATTCAAATGGCCAAGACAGAGATAGAGATAGAAATTGAAAAGAAAATCGATTTTAACTATGATGATATTATTTGCATCGGCATGGTTAATCATTTATATAAAATTCATATGTTCGAAAGAGACATAGAGAATAGAAATAGAAAAAAAATGTATATTTCAACTATTCGATTATTGTGGATACATATATGCAATCACGCGTATATATCTACGTTATAATTTTCTACAATCTGTACAAACAGATAAAAATTATCGATAAAATCATCGATCATATCCAATCCATGATGATAAGTTTTCACCACGGATAAGTGAGCATCGCATCGAACTACTTGCCTCGTTTGCACGCTTCACCGATCGTGAGAATACAATGACCCAGAGTGATGCATTTTTTGTTCTATGTAGATAACTCTTTTGAAGAAAACCTTGGGCCTTATATACATAAAGAAAAAGAAAAATGAACGAAAAGATGGTCTCGATCGATAATTTGTTAGTTTCCTTTTTCTCTAGTCAAATATATTCACTTTCTTTTTGTCTTATATGTGTAATATGGGGAAAGGCTGTACCCCTGTTTTACTACGTGTTTCTAACGAGAATCATCATTCTCTATCTAAAACATTCGTTTCACTTTCAGAATTCTCTGATGGATCTCAAGACTTCAGTTACGATGGTAATCATGGTACGTATCTACACATACGCGTGCGCGCGCGCGTACGCGTACACACACATTCTCTTCATTTCTACTTTCTTTGTTTTCTTTTCTTATGAAGAAATGTTGAATAGTTGAGATAACCGGAAAACGTTGAGTACCTATAACTCGTTAGTTCTTTCCTTCTTTCTTTCTTTCTTCTTTTTCCTTTAGGTCCGTCGCAATGGCCCATCGAATATCATTCCTGCGTTGGGAAACATCAATCACCCATTAACATAGAGGAACACAATGTGAAAAACGTCTCCCTAACTGCATTGCGTTTTGAAAAATTGGACATCCCACGTAACTCTTTCATAACGAACAACGGACATACCGGTGAGATTTTTGTATTTTTATTTATTTTTTTTTTTTTCTTAAATCTATTAAAAGTTGTAGATCATGTATAGGTATTTCGTTTATATCAGAAAGGAATATCGAGTTAACGTAATACGAAACTAACACAAGCTAAAGGAGTACGTTTAAGAATGAGAAAGTAAATAAAAAAGAAAAAGTTTGAGTGATAGATATCGAGATAAAGAATAATAATAATAATAATATTAATAATAATATAAAAAGAAATTTTGTGATAAGATTAACGTTTTCTATTAGAAAGATAATTAAAACATATACGAAGCGACTTATATTTACCGAAGATATAATGTAAAAAAAGATTATCATGGACATGATAATGTTACGAAGGAAAACTTTAATCTAGAAACTAATTTAATACTGTATTCTCTCTTATTTTTCGTTAACTTCGTTAAAGAGATCTAATTTTTCTTACGAGAAACGATATATTCCAATGTAAATGGTTGCGTTACGTTTAACGTTGGCGTGTACATTTGAGATCGTAGAAATTCCTATTTTCAATCTATAAAATGAGACGGAAGATCCACTTGCGTAATAAAATAATCTGATCTTACTGAATCAGTGATGATAAATACGACCGGGTCAGAAGCAGCTGTCGTTTCCGGTGGACCTCTTCATGACAACAAATACATTTTCGAACAAATTCACTTTCATTGGGGTGAGAGCGATACTAAAGGGTCCGAAGATTACATCAATAATCATTCGTTCGCTATGGAACTCCATGCTGTCTTCTATAAACAGGACTATAAGTCGATGACCGAGGCGGTCAAGCATCCGGATGGACTTGCCGTCTTTGCATATTTCTACGAGGTAAGAATGCTTTGCATTTTAATGAAGTTATATTCCATAATAATGCTTTACGTTTTAATATTTTACACAGGCAGCCGATAAAGAGAATCCAACTTACAATTCTATTGTTGAAGTATTACCCACGGTAGAAACAGTCGGTACTAAACATGAACTTAAGGAGCCACTTTTATTGGAACATTTATTAATACCGAATATTTCAACTATGCAAAATTATTTTACGTATGATGGCTCTTTGACTACTCCACCTTGTTCAGAAGTCGTTACGTGGATCGATTTTAAAGATCCTCAGTTATTATCCCACAAGCAGGTATATTGAATTCTTTTCATAGTTATTGGTTCCCTTTCTCTCTCTTTCTTATCTGTCCTTAAAGGATTATATATACCCTTAACGGTACAAGGGCATTCATATAAAGATGAGATTTAAATTTCAGTTGGCTGCATTTCGTAACATTCGTTCGTCCGAAGGCACCAAATTGACACATAATATCCGACCGGTACAACCTTTAGCCGATCGAGTGGTTTATCATAATATTTATAACAATAAAGACAATGGTGGACTTTCTATACGTAGCGATGCAACTATGTTGATCCTCATTGTTGTTTCAACGCTTTTGGCAACTATCTAAAGATGAAAAAATATGTATATCTAGTCAAGCGTATAATAGTCGCACTTCCTTGGTTTTACAGAGACGATTATTTTATAGGGTTACAATTATATAAATTATTTTATTCAGATAATGATAAGTCGTTATCGTTAAAATGCAATGTGTGATTCCTGATACTTGTTTTAATAACTCTGACGATATATATATATATATTTTTTTTATAATTTAAATATCTATTCAATCAGTTGTGCATGCAAATGTTTACTTTCATATTTCCTTTTTTTTTTATACACAGTATCCATACTTTGTGACAATTACGTTTATAAAATAAAAAAAAAAATTGCTTTCTTTTTAAATTCATAGTACTACATATCCTCATGAATTAAATACAACGATAATACAGTAAATGTGTAAGTATTTATGTAATAAATTCTTACAGTAAGTTCATCTAAGAAATAAAGAGTCTAATAAGAATATAGTATATTAAGAAATAATACAGTCTATTTATCGCTTTTGTACAAAAATTGTATTAGGACAATGAACACATTAACGGTTTATCATTTAATTATTTATGAAACAATTCCTTTAAAATATTAAAAAAGCAAATAATTAATATATATTATTGCTAAGTTTTATTTCTTTCCTCTTTTCCTATCATATTTACCATCGTGGCTAAATTGTGTTGGTCTTGTTTAAGACGTTCTCTGATTAATTCGGCAATTGCCTTTTGAGTTCTCCTTTCTAATTTTTCCAATTTCTTAGAAACATCTCTCTTTAAGTCCCAATCTGGCTTACGTGGAGCCAAATTACTTATATCCTGTCAAACAATATAACGTAACGGTTATATAACAATAAATGTGAACGAAGGTATTTATCTCGAAGTATATTATATATAATAATCAAATTTTTTTTTATATAATACTATAAGGTATATAAAGTTTATTTTTAACTAGAAAGCAATCAACGATAAACGAATAATATAATAAAGGTATAGTAATGAAGTACTTACAAGTTCTTCGATAACAACTTTACTTTTCGCAGCACTCAACTGATCTTGAACTTCGGTTTCAACGTCGCCTGGTTTCGCATCTTCCAACATCTTTTCCTTAAGACTTTCATCTTGTGGTTTATAACTACGAAATTTTGGCCTAAGATCCAAAAAAAGAAACAAAGTCATTAGTACATCTTGTCAAAAGTACAAATGAGGTTAAGTTGTAACGAAAATTCGCGAAAGTAATTCAAAAAATGTAATATCTTACATTGGTAATTTGCTTGGAGAATCTGCCTTGGTATCTTTGGCTTCTTCATTCTTTTTTTTAAGTGCTTGCAAACGTTCTTTACGCTTTAATGCTTCTTCTACCAACGAACCTACCTTGTCCTCACTCATGTTTCGATCTTATCAGATCTTACCTAGTCGTTATTTTCAACGCTTGTTTTTGATTTGATCGAAAGATGGCGCTTTCTGTTGACTTGAATTCCAAAAATTGCGGGAAAGCCATTTGAGTTGGTCGTTTATTCATTCGATCGCAATTCTTTTTTTATAATAATTTATACTAATTTTATATATATTATATATTTATATATATTTATATATATAGTTCCTTTGTAATCAAATCAAAACGCAGCACAATGTTAAACGCGACGATTTATAAATACATATATACTTTTGTGAAACGAATTAGTTTATTAACATTCTTACAATAACTCGTACAAATACGGCGTCAGATAAATTATAAGCGATAATCGTCCATTATATCTATTTTATTATTTTTATTATTATTATTATTATTATTATTATAATTTGTATTATTATTACTACATTAATATCATTACTATTATTATCTATGTATAAGATATTATTAGCTAATGCGATCATACACGAGTTTTAAGAGGAGTCAAACAATTTTTATTCGTCAGACACGAACAAAATATTCGATACTTGATGATGAAATATTTATTTCATTTTTAAAAATGTCAGTAAAAAAAGCAAAAAAGAAAAAAAAAAGAAAAATATCTCAGATCCGATGCGAAAGAAAAATTTATTATTCTCGAAAAGATATAATCCGAGGATGATTCTTCAATGAGAATACGCCGATTAGCTCGCGGAGAGAAATCACGAATCTATGCCATACGTTTGTGAAATTGAGGACATGCACGTACGTACGTACACACGCGCGCGCACCACACACACACACACACACACACACACACACACACACACACCACGCACGCATGCACGCACATGCACACACAAAAACACAAACACATAGACATGCTTGGTTGCGAACGCGCGCGCGCGCAAAAGTATTTCTCTCTCGTACTCGTACTCGTACTCGTACTCGTACTCTTCCTCGCCGGTATTGTACGACGTATATCGTCGTCGGGGAAAGTTTATTTACAGTTGGAGATGCGATTTTCAATATCGAACGCTACACGATGCACGACTTCGTGAGACCTTTTAATCTTGAATAAAAAAAAAATAAGAAGAAGAAGAAGAAGAGCACGTGTTCTTTCTTATATGTATCGATGTCTGTTACTTCGAACTAAAATATATATGAGCTTGTCTAGTTTAATCGAGCCTAGAGAGAGTACATTTTGTTTATCGATTTAAATAAAACTTCGATATATACGATGAAATAAACGTTTCACTCGAATAATTTTCTTACGTGTCTTTTCGTTCATTTACTGTTTGTTCGTTCGTTCATTCGTTTTTTTTTTTTTTCATTAAGGAAAAAGAAACAAAAAAATAGATAAGATAAAATAAAACGAAATAAAACAAGAATTAGGCGTGTATGGTAGAAGAACAACTTATGTATGTACAAAATCTGTGTCGCAATGTAGAGTGAAATATAGTCTAACACATGTTATGCATAATTCGTTACTATTTTTCTTTCGTATGTTCGTAGTCGTAATTAATTTAATATAATTATGTTCGTTAAGAAATGAGTTCCTTGGGAAAATTAACGAACAACCTGAGCTGACGGAAGATCATTTCTTACGTCACTTACATTGTAGTAGATCGTTGTTGTTATTGAAATTTATATATATATATATATATATATATATATATATATATATATATATATATATATATATATATATATATATAGGAATGTGTAGCGAAGAGAAAAAAAAATAAATGGAGTTAATATATATAGTGACAGAGAGCTCGACATTCTCGTACTTAATATCGTCTTGTAGTAATTTACATGACTCGTCTGGATCTTCCTTCATTATTATATCATTTTTCACGCATTGGCGGGTACTTTGGCGACGAATCCGGCATTAGCACGGTTACTTGTGGTAAAATGAAGATTTTTATTGGGTATGGCGCCCACGTTTAATGCTAGAACTTTAGAAACAATGTTTAAATCTTCATGACCGCCGGACCCTTCAGCATTGCCCAGTTCACCAGCGATACCTGATTGATAAAGAAGATGTTGGATTTGTTTCGCTGGTGTTTGCTGGGGTCTAGTTTGTCTATATTGAACGTAAGGGTTATAAACGAAATTAATTGGACCCCTTTGTGGGACACCAAAAGTAAAGGTGTTCCTAGTTGCTGAAGGTTTTTCGTTAAAGCCAAAGTTACCGACGGAGTTGAAAGCTTCTTGCCTGTTAAATCTCGTCGATGTTGCCACGGGTGGTTGGAAATCTGTTACGGGTCCAAAACTTTGATGTAATCTCTGTTGTTGTTGTTGTTGCTGCTGCTGTTGTTGCTGTTGTTGTTGTTGACGATGTTGCTGAAATCTCAGTTGATCTTGGAAATTGACTTGAAAGGGAGGTGGAACGACGACAGTGGGTACTTCTAACGAGACACTGGGCTGTAGACGAACGTTGGATTCTATTGGCGTTGGAATGTTCAAGAGATTAGTAGCCTGTTCGAAGAAACGATGCTTTTGTTGGAGCGATGGTACGGATTGTTGTTGAAACCGATAGATCCTTGGGTCCTCGAACTGTTTCAATCGTTGTTCCTCTAATTGTTTCAATTTCTGTTCTTCCAGTTGCTTTAATCTCGTATGCTCCTCGATCTGCTTGATTCTCGCTTGTTCATGAAGATATAATTGTTGTTGCTGTTTCTGCCTAAGCTGTTGCTCGTAAAGTTGACGTTGTCTAATAAGAAACTGAGTTTGTTGAAACTGCTGTTGCTGCAATTCCTCCAACTGTTTTTCTAAAAGCTTTTGCTTAAATTCCAATTGTTCCTGCAGAGTCAATGCCTGGCCATCTCCGGTTGGTCTGAATATAGGGACAACGCTTTTAGGTGCACCACTTTCGTCCTGCTGAACGGTAAATGCTGCTACTAACGGTGCTTGAAAGATTTTCACCTCTTCGGACTTCTCTATTATTTTACTACCATTCGTTAAAGTATCGTTTATCTTAGGAGACTCCGTAGGACTAGAAACCGTTGGTTTTGGTAAAGGTAATGCATTTGCTATTGCGATACCATTGCTGGCAACACCGGTAAGACCTTCCGTTAATGGAGTGACAGATTGCAAAGCGATACTATCTACTTTGTTAACGTAAGAAGCATGTGGGTCAACGTTTGATTTCTTCATATCTAATTGCTCTATCTTGGGTCCCACGTTAATTCCTCGATTTTTATCAGACGTGATAATATTCTGAGCGTGGAAACTTCTAGCATCGTTTCTCGTAGCTTTCTCGATGGTCATCGAGGGTGAACTAGACATGATTACGTACTTGTCGGTCTGAACGAAACTTGAATTTTGAAGCTTGTCCTCGCTCGGTATTTCCTCGTCGCCAGGGAATCCATCGAACGAAAAGCTAGATTTCTGAGGGATACCGATTTTTTTATTCAAATCTTTTTTCAAAGAAACTTCCTGAAATTGATTAGCCGTGTATGCTTGGGCAATGGGCTCGTCCTTCCTTTCTTCCGCTGATTCTGTTTCCAAGTCTGTTAAAGCCTTCAAAAGAGCTCGGCGTAGATTTTTATCCAATTTCATTGCTGCCGCTGGAACGTCCAGGTTGCTCGTTAAATCTGGGACATCATCGGCCGTCGATCGATCGATCGACGCCACTGCTATCGCAACGATCACTAAAGCTATCTGTAACATCGTTATCAACATAATTAAACTTCATCGTAATTGAAATCAATTAGAATTAAGTTGATAATTTTATTATTATTATTATTTAATATTACTAATTCTTTTTTACTTGTTTTTTTTTTTTTTTCCTTGATTACGTTACTACGATTCGTAAGTAACCTAAGATAATTTTCTCTTCCTAAAACCACAGCAAACACCTGTAACTTTCCTTTTAGACGCGTTAAGAACGCGTTTTATACGATTATGCAAGTAAGTCGTATACGTGTTTGTCGTATTCGGAAAAAAGTAAAGACGTTACGCATGCCTCGTACCAATGCTTGATTAAATACTTTAAGGTAATGGTACCTTCAATCGTACAAAAAAAAAAAAAGAAAAAAACAGAAAAACAGATGGGAAAGAGAAGGAATCAACGTCGAAGATTTCTATGTTGGAACGCTCGCAATAAAGTAGCTCGCAATAAAGAGAAACGCCTAAGAAAGAGATTATGCGAATTTTCGTAGCTAATTGTGTTGAAATATAATTCAATATACGTAACTACGCACTAGATTTATCGTAAGTACTCGAATATTTTTGTTGACAAAACAAAAAAAAAGAAAAAACAAGACAAAAAAATAATTTAACACAAAAATAATACGAGATTGAAATGGAAAAGAAAAAAAAAATTAAAACAAAATATGTAATACTTGTTGATATAACAATACTTTGATGTGACAATACTTTTGCGATCACTCGTTTCTCATTGTTTCTTGGTTTCTTGAAGAAGAAGAGGAGGAAAAAAAGATTTAATGTATAAATGGTTCGAGAAAGAAATGGAAAAAAAAAAAAATATCTTAAATAAAAATAATAGTCGTCATTTGTGTCTATACTTTCGCGGTCCTTCATTTCTCATCATTTGTTTCTTTTCGTTTCGAGTAAGTTTATACTTTACACGATAAATATCAACGGTTTTTCTTTCGAAATGAAATATTTTATCGTGCAGGTTTCATCGTCGCGTAGGTGAATTTCGCACGTTTCTATAAAATAAACGGTTGAAACTCGACGAGAACTTTCATCCTGAGAAGTGAAATTATATCGTGAAATCAGTTAACGGGAAGACCCGGATGACTGAAGTAAGGTATTAATATGTAATTCAATTTCTTGCGTGGATAAAACTTCGTGGTTCTCGGTTGGATAGTTTTTCGGCGTGAAAAAAAAAAAATATTTCGAAATGGAAGAAAAAGAAAAGAAAAGAAAAAAGAAGGAAAGAAAACGAAGAAAAATAATTTTTTTCCCCCCTCCGATATTACCACAAATCGTTACATTTCAAGACCTCGTTGATCATTTGCGACAAATTACACGACGTTGTTCGCGGTATTATAATCGTTGTTGCAATAGAGATGCTTATTCTCTCTACTTGGTATAATTATTCCGTCAAGCCGCTATATAATTATATTCCCATTTTATATGCGATCAACGATCATAATTTAGATAATTATCGGCACAAACGAGTCTACGAAAATATTCTCGGTGCTGCCTCATTACCTATCTCTTTATTAACGTCGTATTATCGGCTAATTTCGAATTATTATTATCGATGAACATCCACATGGAAAATATTTATATCGACGCGAACGTTTAAATATATACGCGAATTTAAAAAAAAAAAAAAAAACAAAAAAAAAAGGAAAAAAACCATTAATTTACTCTATCGTTCGTAATAGTAAGCTCTTTGCACGCGATCAATTACCATGATTCGCTATCACGTTAATTATGTATCTACTAGCATGAATATATGTATGTAGTTATATTATTTTCAATATTTTCGTCCATAAAGCATGATAGCTCCTTAAAAATAAAATAACTACGTACACTTAGTATAAAAAGTATTTATGTTATATGTATTCATTATAGTTTTGTTTATTATAATATATAGCAAGTGAAACATTATATATATTTGTTAAAATTTTTTTAATGTTTCTATACGTTTATATTTTCCTTATAAAAATTGTACAAATAATTGGTTTATATACGTTTAATAACTAACGTAAGATGTATGTAAAAGTTATAATGATCGATCTGTCGCTTAGAAAAAAAGAAAGTACATATAATATAATGAGGAAATAAAAATTTTTTTACAGAACAAACGATTAAACGTTTGAATATTTTTTGAATACACTGTACATGTCACGAAGGAAGGAGAAGTTGACAGGATCGTTATTGTTATTCCAACTAACGGCACCAGTCATATTATTCTCAACCTCGGTAAGAGAAAATATCCGTTGACATTTACAAAGAAAGCCATAACTGCGAATATGCGCCGCACCCGTGTCCCTCGCAAACAAAAGTAAATACTACTATATACACGCATGCTGATGAACTTCACGTAGTTCCTGTATACATATGTTCATATACATAAGATAAGAATTAAAGAACTTCTTTTCCATTTCTTAATAGGCGTAAAGGTATTTATGTTACCGTAAAAAGGGATAAATTATTGCAGGGTTTATTAATGTCGAAATAAAACAAATTTATTATCCTGTGAAAGACACTAAAAAACGCGTAGAGAAATAAGCGACTGAGAAAGTATTGACGCTATCGAGTTTTGTTTTGATTTTGTTCTTCTATAATTACTTTTTCCATTCTTTTTTTTTTTTTTAATTTATTATTTGCAATTATTATCAGAATGTTTCGTATTATTTTTCCGAATTATAATTTTTTTTACAAAATTATTACGTATCATTTACTTATTTATTTATTTTTTTTTCATATATAAAATTATTATACATCGAATATCTGATAAGATACAGGAGTATCTGATAAGATACTTCTTTTGCTTATCCAATCCGTTCTACGTCATTATTAACGAGATATTTTTAAATCGTTCCTCAGATACGCAATTCTCATATAAAATAATTCCCAATTAGATATTTATCATTTAATATAAAATTATTGTGGATCGTTTCCATGAGATACTTCTCTTTTTTTCCCGTTTCAATTTATACTTTTTTATTTTTATAAATACGCATATTATGAATAAATGTATATATATATATATATATATATATATATATATATATATATATATATATACACATATTATAATAACACGTATATACATACACACATATATGATACTATATGATTAGTAAAAATATTAGGAGATTGTACGTGTTTTTGTCGAATGAATTTGGAAAAAAGAAAAGAAACCTACGACCTTGACAAATAATAAATTTTTTTTTAACCGAAAATCAAACTAGCCTGGATCGTACGTACAAATACATATTTGAAAACTTTCTAAACGACCGAATAATTCTACAAGTATTTTCATCTCGTGACTGGTCCAGCATCCATTAATTTCGATGAACCACACACGAGAGTAGAAGAGAGAGAGAGAGAGAGAGAAAGAGAGAGAGAGAGAGAAGTTCGTGCAGGTGTGACGCTTTTCTCTCTCTCTCTCTCTCTCTCTCTCTCTCTCTCTCTCTCTTTCTCTCTTTATTTCTTTTTGACGGCGTGTCCACTGTCTGCACTTTCGGCAATGAGTTTCACTTTCGAGAATCTTAGCGAAGAAAACCAGCCTGACACGTGTTCCAGGTTGCAAATTATCATCATGCAAATTGTCTCCTTCCTGCATTTCAACCGATACGATTCAAAATGTCTACTTTACGAAACGGTTAATTAATTAACTAGTATTCCATCTCACATATCTCTTCTTTTATTTCGTTCTAAAACAACTTATTTCGTATGTATATATATATATATATATAAATTTTTGGTTACGTCGTCATGATTTCTCTTCGTTATTGAGAATACATATTCGTTCGGAATATATTTTGAAAAACAGGAAAAAAAAGAAATCCACGATATCGTCTCTCTTTCTCTCTCTCTCTCTCTCTTTCTCTCTCTCTCTCTCTCTCTCTCTCTCTCTCTCTCTCTCTCTCTCTCTGTCATCTCGTAAGTACACCATTTCATCATTCTCCCAAACGATTATAAAATATTGAGAATTTCACCTTACGTTAGGTGATAAAAATTTAACGATCTCGTATCTACCTTCTTTAATTTTTATCGAAATGGAAACTTAAAAAGGAATCCTTTTACGTAAGGTGATTATCTAAATCGGAGGACTCCGTTTAAACGGAGAACATCAATTTGGGATAAACATCACGCGATATCTATTTCGTGAACGATCGAGAAGAAGAGGGCATGAACGTCCGACAAAGACACAATGCACTTCCTTAAGTCGATGAACTCAATTTTGCCGGATTTGCTCGAACGGCTCGTAAAGAGTTCTTCTACTTTTAAGAGAATAGGAGGATTGCGTCACGCGTACGTATGCCTTGTTGCAAGAACAACATCGAAACCGTGAAGTTCGTTAACGAACCTTTCAATGCAATTAAACTGTTAGAGCCGGGTCAATGACCTCAAGAATGATGAATCCTGTGTTCTTATTCGGCGGGGCCCACTGTCTCTTCGATCGCCAAATACTAACGGTACTTTTTTTCTTCTCTTCTCTCTCTTTTTTTTTTTTTTTCTTTATTAATTCTCCATTCCTCCTCTTTATTTCGTTAGATTATGATCAAATATCGATTTATTTGCTTTCTAACGACACCTGCTTTCTAATATCAACTCTTTTCTTCTTTTCTCTCTTTCCTCCTTCTTTTTTAAGACGATTTCTTATTTATCTGTGATCATCCGAAATATTTCTAATTATTATTCATTTATGGAGACACGATAATCGGGCTATACGATATCCGTATTCTTTTTTTTTTCTTTCTTTTTTTTTTTTTTTTTAACCCTAGACTTGGTTTCTCATTAGATTATACATTTTTATGATCCTAGTTTTCACGTAAACACGCGCATACGTAATTATACAGTGGCAAAAGATTGCTACTAATTTTTGATCCTGTAATCTCTTCGTATCTTTTCAAAAATTCTCTCTCTGACGCCTAAACTCAAGAAAAAAAAAGAAAAAAAAAAAAAAAAAAGAAGAAAAACTTCCTAAATTATTCTACGTCATATGGGGAAGACGTATAAGTACCGACACTCGAGAGAAGTTACGTTTCGGGAATTTAAAAGAAGTTGTTCCTGTTGATGTCTCATAATTAATAAGAGAGGAGAGGGAAAGAAAAATGTATGGATCACTTCATGAAGACGTAATCCGATCAAAGGATGGAATGTCAAGAGATTTTTATCTGGAAGTCATGAGAATGACGAATGAAAAGAAAAGAGAGAGAAAGAGAGAGAGAGAGAGAAAAAAAGACAAATAATAATAATAGTAATAATAATAATAATAATAACAAGAAGAAAACGAAGAAGAAGAAGAAGAAGAAGAAGAAAATGAAGAAGAAGAAGAGGAATCTTTAAGAAGGAGAAAAGAAGCACTACTTTCACTCGTCAGAATGTCGAGTATCTCTACTCTCATGAACTTGCTTCTCCTTCCTAAACATGAATCTAAAACCCGTTAATATCATACAACTTGAATCTCTTGAAGATTTTTATCCCTGTAATATCTCAATCACGATTTGACGTAATATCTAAGAAAGAAAACAAATGAAAGTCAATTCATTATTATTAACGAACTCTGATCGATCTTAACCGACTCGTTTCATTCTTTCCCTTTCTTTTATTGTAATATCGTTAAGGTAAAAATATGTTCGATTTAATCCACGTACGTTCTGTTCATTAAAATTTCGAGAGAGTCCTTCGAGGAAATGCGGAAACGGGATATAGCGTGAAAGCGAGAATCGATGAAGCACTATCGATTTGACGTAATATCTCAGAAATAAAAAACAAACAAACGAATAAATAAAAGTCAAAGATTTCTATTCATCGTTATTAACAGACTCTGATCGATCGTCTCTGACTCATTCGTTCTTTCTATTACTTTTCTAGTAAAGGAGGTGATATATTTGTTCAAGTTAATCCACGTATGTCGCGTTCGTTAAAATTTCGAGAAAGTCCTTCGAAGGAATGCAGTAATGCAATGACACGTGAAAGCTGAAATCGACGAGTAGTATCGATTTGACGTAACATCTCAGATAACAAGGCAAACAATGATAAAAGATAGTTTCTATTATCTATCTGACCAATCTTATCTGACTGATCCTATTCGTTTTATTTCTTGTCTATTGCGAGGTTACAAGTACGTTCGAGTTAATACACATAACGAAATTGCGTTCGTTAAAATTTCAAGAGAGATGCGGGAACGCAATGATCCGTGAAATTTGAAATCAACGATTTGATTTAATGTAATAACATAAAAAGGAAACAAACAAAAATCGAAAATGTATTATTCGTTGTTATCGTTAACGAACCCCACCGACCAATCTTATCCGACTCGTTATTCGTTTTATTTCATTTTTGTTTTTTCCTTTTTACTGCAAGTTGCAAGCATCTTCGAGTCGATCCACGTGCAACGTCGTGTTCGTTAAAATTTCAAGAGATATTATACGAAGAGATACGGGAAACGTATTGATGCGTGAAATTTGAAATCAACGAGTGGTATCATTTTGACGTGATATATATATATATATATAAAAAGAAAAAGAAATCCAAAATCAAAGATAGGTATTCGTTATTATCATTAAAAGATTCTGATCAATCTTGAAACTGACTCCTTTCGATCAATTTCATCCTTTTCTATTGGAATATACACAAATACATAAATACATTTCGAGTTGATCCACGAGCGCGTTCACGTTGGGTTCATTAAAATTTCGAGGGAGTCCTTCGAAGAAATGCGGAAGCGTAATGATGCGTGAAAGCGGGAATCAATGTGCAGTGTCGCCAAGTACGCCAACTCGATTATACAACGAGTCCTTGGCGTTGAATAATGCACCATAAGTGAGAAAAAATATGTATGGGAATGTAATGTTGGATGGTATACGAAGAAAAGAAGGAAGAAAGAAAGAAAGAAAAAAGTGATGGAGATGGAGATAGAGATGGGGGAGGAGCTGGAGAAGGAGGTAGGAGGGGAGGGGTTGAAGAAGGAGGTAGAATAGGAGGAGAAGAAAGAGGACAGGACCGAATGCAATTAAACGCAACGTATGCTCTCCCGCTACGCATCGTATCATCCTCGGAGAGTACCTCAGAGGAGTGAAAGTCGGCGAATAACGGGCCGACGTGCCTGACTCTTATTATCGTGACTACTACTTCCATCGAAACGAGAGATTTTATGTGTGTTGTTTGTATGCACGCGAAACAATTTCTGTCTTTTTAACTGACGATCATCGGACAACGATTAAAGGATACACGATAGATCTCGATTGAATGAATTTAGATCAAGAAATCTATAATCAGATTTTATCTATATGATATATTATATATATTTATATATGCACACGTATACTATATGTATATAATATATATATATATATATATATAAAATTTATAAAGTTATAGGCAGAGTGTATATTTCATTTACATTTATATAAATACACATACAATGTGTATATATATATATATATATATATATATATATACATACTATTATATTGTTATATTATATTATATATATATATATATATATATATATATATATATATATATATATATATATATATGTTTTCATAGATGTAATATAGACTCTATATTTGTAGGTTTATGTTATGTTTCGAATAGTTGTAATTATATATATATATATACGTACGGTACGTACACACACACACACACACACACACACACATACATATAGAAATTAAATATGGACGGCAGCCGTAGGTTTATCTTCTCTTTCAAAGACAGGATTACACGTCATCTTGTCGAAAAAAAAAAGAAAGACCTCTCTCTATCTCTCTCTTTTTCTCTTGCTACATCGAAAAGATGCCACCTGCTTTGGGGTCATTGAACTTCCAGTAAAATACACGCGGAGACTCATCCACGCCCAATTCTTTCGGACTCTCGTCGTATAAATCCGATTATAAAATTACTTTCTCTCTGAATGCGGCTAACGTATGAGGGATGAATTCTTTGAGCGAAGAAAAAAAAAATTACATATTACATGTAATGCCTGACCTCTAACATTCGTCATGTTAATTTGAAAATTAACCGTGATCGAGCATTTCTTGGAGAACGACTTGTCCTTGTTGGAATCTAACGGTCTTCAAAGTAAACGGTACCTGCAATCGAGAATTTCAACGTAAACGAAACCCGTTTTAAAAGAAGATGAGAATATCGATTATACGGATCTTTACATGTACATATAAATATATATGTATATATATATATTTATATGTACTTACGCAGATATGTAAACTCGTACTTAACTAATATCGTTCATTCAACAGGTTGATCTTTAATCTATCGCGTCTGAGACGTAAAAGGATTTATTTGTAACCTTGGCATAAACTTTAATAATCGAAACGATCGAATCTTTTAATACGCTAAGATAAAATTCTAAAATAATTAAAGAACAATGGAATAGAATTCGAAGGAAATAAATTTCATTGATCATATAAAGAAATTAAAAACTTTTTTTCCAATTAATGAAAACATTATATCGTCAAAAGTAATCGGAAATAATACAAATTTTGAATGATTACAAATAATAATAATTTCGATTATAAATAATTATAAATAGTCACGATTGATTATAAATTAATATAATTTCGTCTACAATATAATAAATAAGAAAAGGTATAACTAATCGGTTATGAGTGAATGAAACGAATCGAGTGAAATTGGAAAGATACTCGAACACCCTCTCTCCCTCTGACCCCCTCCCCGTTTCTCTCTCTCTCTCTCTCTCTCCCTCCCTCCCCGATTCAACATGATTCATGCAAACTCACGAATGATCCTAATTGACTCAGCTTCGCATTAGATTCTATATAAAAAAGAGAAAGAGGATTATGATTTTTCCACGAAAGTGAGATCAATTTCGATCGCGTTTTATAAGCGTCGGCTCGCGTGTAGCTAAAACGATATTAATTTGCGCGGTAGACCGTTTTTAAATATGGCATTTAGAAGGCTATATATAGTAGAAGAGCACGCGCGCGTGCCACATGACAAGTGGGCCGTCGAAACAGCGAACGCAAACTGCAATAGTTCGCGTGATTTACTCGTGAAATTCACGATCGTCCCAATGATAACACGACCACCGACTTAAGAAAAAAAAAAATAAAAAGATTAACAATAAATATCCTTCCAGTATTTTTTCGTATCTCATTTTCTCTATTTTACAAACGTATACAACGTTTAAACCGTTACAATGAAAGCCAATAAATGTGTTAGTATGTCAAATTATCGACGAGAGAAAACGATAAGTATCCTTGTGAAAATGAAACAAATTATTATCATTATCGACCTTTCCTCTATCACAGATTACGAGAGATTAAAAGAAAAAATAAAGAAATAAATGAGTAAATAAATAAAGAAAGAAAGAAAGGAAGAAGAAGAAAAATGAATGAATTGTCTTTGTGAAATCTTTGAGAAAGAAACAATTTTATAATTTTATCTTCCCGCGAAAACGAAACAAATTTTTATCAATTATCATCGCGTCTTCTTCTATCCCGAATTGCGAGAAATTTGAGAAAAAGAAAAAAAAAAACACGAAAAAAAAGAAAAGAACAACAACAACAAAAAAAAGAATGAATTGTCCTCGTGAAATCATTGAAAACAAATAATTTGTTTCTTTTCTTATTTTGTTGACGCTTTGATTATTTCTTTTTCTTTTTTTCTTTCTTTCTTTCTTTCTTTTCTCTTTCAAGTAACGAAAGTACATACGACAAGCACCGACGATCCAAAAGAAAAGAAGAAAGATTCCTTTTGGGACAAACGATTATATTTGCACGACGCTACGTTTTCACTTTACGTAGCGGAACCGTCGATATGCGAAGAAGACAAATCGGCTAAGCCGGTTAAAAGTGGAAGAAAAAAATTATCGACGATGTCTGATTAAAAGGGCATAAGAAAAACTCGTACGTATATACATATCCATGGATATATATACGTATATGTATATATGGTATGTATATGTATATATACATAAGTGTACACACAACACACACACACGAAGTTTGTACTCTCGGGAAACTCGGAAGAAGAAAGTTGCCAACGAGAAACGCATATCTTTCTACTTCTACTTCTCATCGTTATAAACAAAAAAAAAAAAGAAGAAAAAAGAAAATAAAAAGAAAAAAAAAAACACCTAGAAATCACGTTTGACATCTCTATGACGGAACAAAGATATTGTTTCATTCTTTCTTTCTTTCTCTTTTTATTTGCTTCTCACGTCCTCCAATCGTATTTAAATTTTCTCGAATACTAACCAATTAATACTTTAAATCAGTGTCTGCGAATGGGGTAGGGTAAAAAGAAAAAAAAGAAAAAAAAGAAAGAAAGAAAGAAGGAAAGTGTTTATCGAGATCGAAAGGGAATAAGAAATTTCAATGAGTTTCCTTATCTAAATAATCACAAATTATCCTCGAACTTGTTGTTCTTTTAAATTTTAAATAGATGCTGTCGTCACTAATAGGTACCGTATCGTACATACGTACGTAAGTATAATTTTCACTTGTATAGCCGAAACGTCGTTCACTGTCACTTTTGATCACAAAGTGTCTTTTCAATCGTCACCGTGATTCAGCAAGAGGGGAAAAGAGAAGGATAAGTTAATTGAGTGCTTCGTAGATAGAAAAAAAAACGAGAGTAATATAACAAAAAATAAATAAATAAATAAATAAAAATAAAAAAAATAAAAAAAATAAAACAAATGCAAAAAATGCAAAAAATACAAAGAGAAAAGACAAGAAAAAAAAAGAGAATATTGTTGAATTTGTTTTGTACTCACCAAGCGCATGATGCTGTCTGTGCCTATGCTTGCCCGGTTCTCAGCTTTTACTCTGGAGATGATCTCCACGCAGGTAGCGATAGTTTCATGAAAAGAGGTGGGGTCCATGTATACCACCATACAATAATATATACACCTACCAGGAATACATACGCGAAGAATCGACGAGATAGCTTCTTCGGTTCGATCTTCGACCATTTTCGGTCGTTCGCGTTCTCCTGACCTATATTAAATGAATATGCGATTTACTTTTATCATTCTCTCTCTCTCTCTCTCTCTCTCTCTCTCTTTCTGCTCTTCTTTCTTTTTTATACCTTTTTCCTAAAAAAATTAATTTCTTAAGAAATAATATAATGCTGAAGTGGATTAAGATATTATATTATTAATTTGAATTTTTCGTAAACTTGTAAATTTCTTTTTTTTTTTCATTTAGAATACATTATTTGTAGTTATATTAATAATTATATATTATATATTAATAATTATATATTAATAATTATATACTATTTTATAATTATTATATTGTTTAATGTTACAAAAGTGTCGAATATTTTTGTATACGCTCGTACATGGGTATTTAGCTCTTACATACGATAAAAGTTATCACTTATCATGATACATTATTTTTGGTTACTTCGAAGTATATGTACTTCATAACGCGAGAAGAATATTGTATTTCTTTTTTTATACGTTTGAACATATCTCTTTTTTTTCTCATCTATACTAACAATGATTAATATCTAGATTAATCTTTGATATAATGGTTCTTTTTTCTTTTTACGTCATTTATCGAACGTATTTTTAAATTGATTAAAATTATTGATTAAAATTGATTTAAAGTAATTACCAAAAAATAATCCCCTACAAGTTCTTTGCAAATGGAGATGTTGTCGCAGTAATAAAAATTCTTTGAAAAGAAAAATGTTCTTACCTTTTTTCTTTCGACTTGAAATAAATCGGATTAGATTATTTGATGAAAAAGAAGGATTGATTCAATTAAAAAAAAAATAATAATAATAATAATGACAGATAATATTGCACAGGTGTAAGCAGATATCTCTAGTTTCGTTGATTTTTAAATGACGCTGACAACAAATATGACTTGCGCTCTCTGGCGATCGAATTTCTATGTTTAACAAGAAAATGCAGTGCCATCTGTGATCAATTTCTTGACAGGTACGAGGATACAGTGCTTAAGAATGTGTAAACTGTAAAAGCGCGAAACCATATGAGCGTTGTAATTACTTAAGAGAGAAAGTAAATTTGCGTATATACAATACAACATTCCTAACCAGTTTTATTTAATTTTATAATGAAGGGAATTTTAATATTTGACAATCTTAATGATGTATTATTCACCAAATGCGATAAGAAATTTGCATTTCACATACAAAAATTAGCCAGAGCACAGGGATTAATAACTGAGAATAAGGTATATTTTTTAACATCATAGCTTGAAGATTTTAATTTATACTTGATTTGCAATGTTCTTATCTCGTTAGTATTATAGTATAATTATCTCTACTTTTGAATGTATAGATAATAGCAATAAATAATTCATTTTGCAGAATACAGACGATGTAGATCCAAAACCATGTCCAAATATCATTATGCAACTTTTCTCGCCTATTGTTACTTCTCAATATGCCATGGCTTCCCAATTTGGTAATTCTTATACATCTATGAAATGCCAAGATGGTACAAATATGGTATTTGACGAATACATGGGATATACATTTATTTACGTTGGTATAGAAGACATAGAATTAATGAAGAGAACTTTAGGTATATGTGTTTCAATAGTCCGACATGTTTGCGGACCCGATGTTACAGTGTAAGAATATGTTAGTACGATTATTTGTTTTTAATATTCCTTAAACTCTAATTCTTATTATATTGGTTTTAGATTAAAATCAAGTAGGCAAAAAGTCTATTTGGTTTCATCTTTGTTAGATGCATGGGTTGAATTACGTGGTTCAGAACAAAGTATATTGACAGAAGCTGTAGAACAATTATCTGTTAATGCAGATTTAGCATCTGTTATTTTAAAAGTTCTTAATGATGCTTGCGATAAATTGAAAACACAGTCAGAATTTTCAAATATACACGTTCTATTGCTCGTAAAACAAAAATTTTTATCCTTGTACTCAAGTAAAAATGCTCATGATTTATGCGCATCTGATATTTTATTAATGATCTTAATGTGTTGGGTTATTAATCATAAAAAACAAATTGACAACGAAACAGATCCGAATGGAGATGGTAATGGCGATATTCTTTTACCACATGATAACTCTTCCAGAGAAGAAGAAGCAAAACCATTCGGTGCTAAACTATCAAATCCCACTTTGGAAGATATTACAAATTTATTTAGTATGATATCAAGATTAGTAATTTCTAAAAAAAAAGATTATTGTTATTGTTTTCATTTATTACCTATTATTTATTATATACTGCATTACAGGAGGATCAAGAGAATCTTCCCTAAGCGAAGATCTTCATTCTTTAGCACATGATGGTTTGTACAGCCAAATAATACTCCTTGGATCTGAACATGATTATACTGCAAACGCTGTCCATGTTTTTGAAATAGACGATGGTATTTATCTTGTAACCATAATAGAAGTGACAAATTTAGCCACATCGTCTGGATTATATGACACATTCCATTACCTAAATATCATAAATGGCTTACAACTTCAAAGAGATATTGATGAATTAAGACCAGCATTCGATAGTCTTGACGCATCTATAAAGAAAGGTTTAGATGGAATTAAGAAAAATCGAGCAAATGTTAATAACGATGTTGATATGTGCCAAAGAAGATTGCAAGTAAAATGGGAATTTGTGAAAAAGAAATATACAGAACTTTTAAAATCGAGGGATCTAGAATCGATTCTTCAAATCGAATCCAATACATCTGGCTTTACAGATACTGTAAAAGAATTATTTCGTTTAACATGTTTCGATAGAAATTTTCTAAAACAAGGCGTTGATGTACTAACAACAGTAGGCCGTTTGGTGCGCCAAAAACTGAACGATTTCAGTGATTTTCTTAAAGTAAAAGCATTGAAGAACTTCACGCTTGGATCATATCCTTTCTTAAAAATTATTTCTTGTTCTTTACGTTTTCTTATTTGAAATGCTTTTTTATACATATATTATTATTATTTGATCAAAATATGCAAATTGTATAATATAAATCCTTAATGCCATACAATCTACGAGAACTTCCCTAACCATCAACAAATATCTAGAAGAATTTCCAGGCTTGGTGCATTTTATATATATAGATAGAACTACCCACAGATTAACAGCACCAACATTAGATTTTACCAATTCTGAAACTCTTGCACTTACTACAAAAAAGGTAGACATAATTATCAATTACAAGGGCGATCAAATTCCTTATTTAATATCGATGTTAATTTATTTGTACAGATTTGGAATATGGTGAAGCAAAGTAGAATGCACCTGCAAGAAGGACATTTATCAGTTATGTGGAAAGATACAACATTTAATTATGCTTATTTTTTATGGTTTGAAGATAATTCGGTATGTATCTTAAAATTGTACATATTTATAATTATAAAATAACTAACAAAAATGTATTTACCATTTAGGGATCTCCACTTAAATTGAAAATTTATTTGAATCATTTGATGAAAAATTTTCCAGTACCTGGTATACTTTGTGGGGACTATTATAGGTATGTAACAAATTATGATGTTATTCATATATCTTGTCACACTTTTATTTATTTTTTTTATTATTTCTTTAATTTCAATCTATTTTATATATATATATATATATATATATATATATATATATATATATATATATATATGTGTGTGTGTGTGTGTGTGTTTTATTAATATAATTAATAAATAACGTTAAATATGACTTTCTTTAGGAAATTGGCTGAAGCGTGTTTTCCCAAATTATCTCCAAATAAAATTAGAATCTATGAATTATACTGTGTACATTTAGGATTGGCTACCTCATCTTGCGTTTTGGAGCACTCTAGAAGACTTGCAGCTACTATATGGGAAGTTACAGGTGTACCAAACAATCCTGCTGACATTTTGTAATTTTTTTTTTTATATATATATTGTAACAGTTATTTACATCTATGCAGTAAAAATGTAAAAGAAGAAAAAAGGAAAAAAAAACAATGAAAATTTTGAATTGCCTTTCTATGAGGTGTTCAAAGTTACGTATTAATACAGTATTTATAAAATACGATATTCGAAAATACATATTTATTTTATACTTTTATTAATTTAAAGTAATATATCATACATAGGGAAGTATTAGTATAAAAAACTTTTCAATACTCTTCCCAAGTTTTAACTTAAGCATAATAAAGGGCATAAAAAGAACTTCAGTTTTTGATTCCTTATACATCACTCAACATAATGTAACAGAGAAAATAATTATATGTTAAGAATATTATGCAATACGTAGATGCATTGAGAAAAAAGATTCTCCTTGAAATTCTTGTTCTTTTCTTTCACAAAGATAAATTTTATAAATCTTCGTAATATTTTCCAAAAATTGAAGTGGTAATACCTGATCAATACAGATAAGGCATAAATATATTATTATATTTTATTCAAGTTTCAAAATTGTTATATTTCGACGTAAGAAATATTTACAACGCATCTTTTGGAGCATAAAGTAGTTCTAAGAATATGGTCATGCTTTATTCGCGTAAAACGCTTTGGAACAATTTTAAGTATTCTCATAAAGCTCTCAAAGAAAGCTAAGGATTATACAATCCCTGGAATGGTTGAACTCCATAGGACTGTGTTTAGTTCAGTGAGTATCTGATATATCTGAAAAATTGCGCTTGTCGATATTTCTTTTTGAAGTTTCTTCGTAATTAGGAGGTTGCTGGTTTTGAATAGTATTGTTTATTGAAGACTGTTCTGAGGATTCTCCTATATTTCTTTCATTGTTATGTCGTAATGCTGATCCTCGTCTAGCCTTTAACATATCTTGTCCATATTTTGGACTACCTCTACCAACACCACTTTCAATCTGATCTCCCATAGTTATTGATTGTCTCGAGATCTCAGAAATCATATTAGTTGAGCATTTGTTTCTTTTTAATGTGCTTCCAACCATATCTAACTTTGCGTTCGAAACCATGCTTGTGGTAAATTGATCACGAGTTTGACTGTTTTGTGTGTCTGTATTTGATCCTATTTTCAGCTTTTCCTTGGACACACTTTTTGCATGAACAGTTCTTGTACTACCTGGTCGGTTGTCACTTGATTCATCCTAAGTAAAAGACAGAATAAGAAATCATAAGACTAAACTTATGAAAGTAAAAGATGATGATTACGATAACATACTGTTAAAGAATGGTACTTGTATAGTTGGTCATCTTCGTAGATTTTACCAGGAGCATCTGCTTTTTCTGGTGATAAATTGTTCTCTTCGTAACCACTATTTTTATCAACTTCATAATTCAATTTGGTCAAATCTGAATTACCATTAATTTTTGTTTTAGCTAAGTTCTGCAAACGTATTTTATCCCTGAGTTCTCCTATCTGCCTTTCCAACTCAAAAACTTCACGATCGGATTCACAAACTTTCGGGATTAACGTATTTAAGTATTTTTCAGCTTCTTTTTCTATAATAGTTGCAGATTCAATGCCAGGAATTTGTGTAAGATTTAGTCTGAAGAAGCAGATGTAGATTTAATTTAATATGCAATTATATCATTGCTTTATTATGTGGAATATATCACTTACTTGAGCGATTGTATTATTTTAGTAAATGAATCAACCTCTCTTATCGATCTTGTTTGAGGGGTAAGTTTATAATCTGAACCATCAAGCGAAGGTTCGCCATCCCTTAAACTACTTATCTTCAGGGATATCGGTTCAAATGCCCTATAATATGATCTGAATTACTATAAAGACGGGTACAAAATTTAATATATACATACCCTCTTCTACGCCTCAAAAGAACGTGTCTAAATTTATGAGTTCCGCTTGTATTTGACACAGAAGAGGATAATAGACATGTGATAAAGAAATCCTCTTTATAACCATGACTACTAGAGAAGTGCGAAGCAAACTGTTTGTGCAAAAGTTTATCCCTTAAAGTAGGTACCAAGCAAGAGTTGTGTCTAAATCTAAACCATCCAATAACTTGTTTGCTTTTATAAGACAAGAAATCTTCCAACTTCTCTTTATCGATTCTACCGGTCGAATCATGCAAAATATCTGGCATAGAGCATGTCACAACAGTTTCAATATCTAAAAGAATATATATATAAATGTATATCCCTTGCAATTCTTATCGCAATACATTCTACAAGATGCCGCAGACATATGAAACTTTAATTAATACAAATCATAGCTTGGAAATTTTTTTCGTGCACGAGGTTATGTATCATAATAAACACTGCTTTCAAATTTTACAATCATACCGATTGTGAATTCGAAGAATGATCTCATTGTATCATTAGTGATATATAGAAAGAGAGATACGTGATCGTTATACTTACTAATATGTCTTTTAATATCCACCTGATTGTCAGAATCCGTGAACTTTTTAACAATATACTCAACTATTTCACCGAGTAAAAAGCCCATCTGTAAATAAAGTTGATTGAAATGTTATTGTACAATCAAAACCATACTTAATCGAAAAAGGTTAAGTGCATCCGAAGTCAATAAATTAAAAAAATCACGAATAATTAACGCCGCTACGAGAACGAAAATATAAATACGCGAAGGGACGAATATAAAATAGCTCACCTGATCTCCGGCGTTGCGTACATTTTCGTAAAGTAATAAAGAAAGAGCAGCGCCCGAAATATTAACGAGTAAATCCCCGTCCGCCATATTGATGAATAAATATTGTACTGCGTGCACTGGACTTTTCGATTTTATATCACTGACCGCATTTCCGCATTCTTTTGTTTTCGAAAGCTATTATTTGCAATGCTCTTGTAACTATTAATTATAAAATTAATATTTCCAATGAACTTATGCTCTTGATGAATACATAAATAAACCGATAAAATGTTTATTCTTTCGACAGAAATGAGAGAGAGAGAGAAAGAGAGAAAGAGAGAGAGAGAGAAAGAGAGAGAGTGAGAAACAAAACACGTGTTTAAAAAAATCCAATTGTATGTTCGTGCTTTTATAAAAGATTTATCATAAGAATAATTTTTACTTACACTTGGAACAAGAACTTTCTAGATGAAATGTGATACCAATACGACAATTTTCAATAAATTGTGAAAAATAAATCTCATTGTTTATATTCCTATTGATCTTCGTTTGTCCTCTTAGTCGCGCCATTTTTGAATACATGTATTTATTACCGATCTGGAAATGATTAAAAATATACGGCCGTGTCTCGGTTGGTAAAAGCAAGAAAGTGATAAAGCATAAATTATCGATTTGTCAATAAATTTTTTTAAAGTGTTAAAAACGAAATTGAGATATTCAAGAAAGTAAATTACAACTTAAATGTAACGAATCGAACCGCTCGATCATATTGACAATGTAATATTATTGACAATGTAATTCTTTTATGATAATAATAATCAATTGTCGTTCACGTAATCGATCTTACAGATCCTATGCTACGTAAATATCAGAAACGTATACTAAACATCGGAGAAACTAACAATCGGAGAATTTTCTAAAGAAAATATATTAAACAAAAAAAAAGAGAGAAAGATCCGATATCGATCAGTCGACGAATTTCGTTCGGTCGGTAATGTAGATAAGACGACGAAATGAAAGGGGTAGCTTCCATTGTAAAAACAACAAAACAATTATTCTATGTCGTTAGAAATTTTATTTCTTCGAATATGTGATTCTTTCGAATATACGAATCCTTTTCTTTGATCTAACGAAATATCTCGAGAACCGTGGAAAAGGATTTAACACATAAGGTGACTTTTTGTTAGCTATCGAAAAAGCCCAAGATCGAAGCGCGAAGAGACGATTTCGTCTGGTCGCGACCGCCCAAAATAATCTTTCCACATGTACACAGGAGTCCGTTGTATTTCTAGACGCGAGATGAGAGATAGATCGATGTAGGACTCGTGTGATGTAAGCTCTTAGTGATCTCTAAAGAGGCGCCAAGATCGGCTCTCTCTTTCTCTAATCAACGATCGTTACGTACTCGAGATACTCTTCCCTAAAAAAAAAGATCGATCGTGCGCGCCTCTCACCTCTTCTCTATCTTAATAAAAAGTTTCGCGGAAATTAAGATTGCGCGACACGATTTTCTGGCCGACGATACAATCGACCTTGAGAGACGACGGAGATGACGGAAGAATCTCGGAACGACGTGGGAGAGAAATGGGAGCACATAGATCAAACGGTGAGTCTAATATCGTTTAACTCTCTTTAAAATGGCCTTGACTTTCTCCGTTGCATAAGCCGAGTAAGGTTATAAGTAAGGAGAGTGTCTAATTAATTAACAACTACACGTTTATTTGCTAATTGAACGTTGGTCACTTCTTATAGTTACAAAGCGATCTAGAAAATGCGAATGATACATTTCCCAAGGGATCTTCTACGTTTATTCTAGATCGTATAGAATACGATTTGAATGATTAATGTCCTTTTAAACTTGATTATTTAGGTTTGACCTTCCGTATCCTGTGGTTTTAACTAGATTGTTCTAAATCGATCCGACTCAGGTCTTAGAAATCGCGATTACGACTTTTTCCGAGTGGAGATTTTGGGAAAAAAATGATCGATAGCGCGTGATTCTTATGTTGCATGCTTTTGATGCCGAGTAACAGCTGATCGAGAGTAATGACGTATTCTCGTCGGAAGGAATGAGAGAGAGAGAGGCACGGTCTTAAAATCGATAGATTACGAAACGATATTAGTTGCGATATTACAATCTATCGATATCCGCCAAAATACGTGACATTTTTTTTCTTTTCCATCTCTCATTTATTGACGTATGTTCAATAGAATGTATGACGAGAGAGAAAGAGATAGATAGATAGAGAGAGAGAGAGAGAGAGAGAGAGAGAGAGAGAGAGAGAGAGAGAGAACATGTAGCGAATAGATAAGTGCAAGTAGATCTATCGATTATAAATTTATAATGTTTTAATAACATACATTACCTCATATTATGAAATTGTTTTTTTTATATTTCTAATCTAAGCAATAGTTAAGATATGTTATATTTTACTCTTTACCGATATAATCCAAGTTTAACAATCAGTCGTTTTTAGTGATTGGACAAATAACAAATCAATAGTATCAATATCAAACCGCAAATTATGATGTCCACATCGAATAATGTCTAACTCGTTAATATATATAAACAAAAAATAATATTGATACTCGTTTGATACTTCTATAGAAGGTATCGATACTTTAATGGGGTATCAAAATTTTATTATTTATTGATACTTCCCATTAAGTATTGTGCTATTGAATTAATTGAATATCATCAATAAGTATCGATATCGATCCGATAACTAGTCGTCTCTGCGCAAGTTAACCTTTTAAAAAAAAGTCCTAGCTCCGCTACTCTTTATCGTTAAAAATAATCTAGAGCACGTGCTGATTCTCTGACACCGACAAAAGTATAAAAAAATATATTTCGTATCTTAATAATACTTTGAACTCGATTTTTTTCCTTTTTTTTTTTCTTTCAACGTTATCGCACCTCATTCTAGCGTTTATTGATACAACGATACTAAACTAATAAATAAAAATAATCGACTGATGAATACGTCGGAACAAAAAATGTTGTCATTTTCTAATGATGTTTTTTCATAGCAAATATGTATCGTCAACTCTGGCGTGACATACGTGAATTAAAAGGATTTTCAATTGAAAAGTTTCTTATCGCTACTATAATATATAGTCGTAAACTTATCCGAGGAAGATTAAAATTTATAATATACATACAAGAATATGACGTTAAAAGACGTATGCATGTATATACGTGTACATGTAATGATGAGAAAAGAAAAAAAAGTTCGATGGATTTACGTGAATGAAATTTTTTTAACGGGAGAACAAATACGTCTGTTTATTGACGTAATAAGTAAGTATACATATGCGCGTAACTTTTCGAATCATAAAAATAGAGCGGACGCTTTTTGTCCCGATATTGGTGCACCCTAGCGAGGATTTCCTGAATTAATTTCGAATGTGTCTTATCTAACGATATGACGACAATCTCGACGGAGTCGTTTTATTATTATATTTTTCTCGTTTTATTCTTATCGTATGTTTTTCCTTTTCTTTTTCTACACACAAGGACACTCCGAAAATATACAATTTCGTTCGATTTCAAAGATTATTGAAAATAAACGAGACAAAAACTGATTAAACGCGAACGATATGAAACTTCCTTTTTATTACGTCGTATCTTTAAAACTAACGATTAACGATTTTTTTGTTTTTCCTAAGATAAACATACATTTTTTCTTTCTTTCTTTCTTTCTTTCTTTCTCTCTCTTTTTTTTCTTTTATTTTCTATCCTTTCTTTCTTCTTTTCTACGAGCCGAGAAACAATTTTTTATATCGTTTTATAGATGATATCAGTTATCAGTAAATAATGGTTAATGTTCCAGAGACTTAAAATCATAATCGAGAATTCTCGTAACGATCATATGAAAAAAAAAATTATACGATGGTTCGATGGATCGATCGTTCGATCGATTTCATTGGAAAAATTATTTTTCCGTTCGGTGGGAAAATTTACCTTTGAAGAGAAAGAGAAAGAGAAGAGAAAGAGAGAGAGAGAGAGAGAGAGAGAAAGAGAAAGAAAGAGAGTACACGTTTAAATAGGATTTGAAAATTTGAAGATAAATTTGCGGATTAGATAAGATATACTATATCTTTCGACTTATTCTATTTCCAGATATTATTTGACTCGTCGAAATCGAACGTCATATGTTTATACATACGTAGATAAATATATACATGCATACACATATATATGTATATATATATAAATACATACGTAGAGATATATATATATATATATACATATATATATATATTATATATATATACACACATATATATATGTGTGTGTATGTGTGTACGTACGTAGATACGTAGATACAGCATATACATATATACGTAAGTACATACGAAAAAAAAAAAGATTAATACGATGATGCGACGGGAAACGTCATCGCGAGATTATTTAATTTAAACACTTCTCTTTCCCTTTTTTAATAAGAGACGAAGCTAAAAATGAGATAAGATCTTCGAAGGCGATAACGATTCAATAAAATAAAACATGACTTTCTACGTGGAAAAGTTAAAAAGAAAGAAACCACTCTTGCAGGCCCGTGAAAATTGTTGTTTACGTATGATTAATAAATAGAATATAAATAAGTCGATCAAGTGAACAAGTACGATATTATAAAGTAGAATATTACGTATTTATTTCGTAAAATTTTAATAACTTTACTTTCATCTAATCATTTCATCGACCGATTTCGTTCGTTGTTGTTATCCGATCGATTGATAGATGTTATTGGATCAGTCGATTATTTGATTCCGTTCAATTAAAACGAGTCCCATTTGCGTGGAGATACTCACATCATGAAGACCAAGACGATGTCATTCTTCAGTAAACTTTGTAAGATTCGTGACAGGAAATACTTATCGTCTAAGACGGATGATCATTCTTCAACGAATACACAATCGTCAAAGGAATCGGTAACGGTCGAGGTAACGACTAAAATGATTTTTATTATTATATGTTGACAAAAAGAATTTATTTATTATCCGAATATCAATAATTTTCATGCAATGTGGTATTCGTTAAGAAAAGAAAAGAGAAGAAAAGAAAAGAAAAGAAAAGAAAAGAAAAGAAAGAACGATTACACGAAATGATCGATAATTAATTAAATCAAATGTTATGCTCTCGTGGATTTATTTGTTCGATGTGTTACTTTTTTTTTCTTTTTTTATTCTTCATTATTCTTATTTGTCGAAATTCTACAAATTTTTTCAAACGACTTCAGGGTGATGATAAATTGAGAAGGGTTAAAGGAAAAAAAAAATAATAAATAAAAAGACAGAAAAAGAACGACGAATCCCTTAATATCGATGATCTCGATTCACGACCAACTTCGCTACGTTAGAAAATCTATTATGCCTTTGTCTGTGACGTTTTCATTAAGCATCCGTTTTCTTTCAAACATCGTATTATGGAATATACACCCGGAGAAAGCTGGGTAATTGAATAGAAATTTTCTCATTGATCATATCGTGATATTAATCGTAATTAATCGCATTATGTCAATACAATATAATGATCAAAAGAAACGTAACTATCGATGTTGCGATCATTAATAATAGAGCGATAGATTTTATTATAAATTTTCTATTTCGGAGTTTCGTAATGTGGTGATAATAATTCATCGATAAAAACGTTCGTACGATTTCAGCCTCTTAAAATAATCATTCGAAGACCGTGTTGCAAAGATAGCGAAGAAATGTGTGTACCTCCGGTCCCCGAAAAGGCAATGAACTACATACTTTAAGTTTGAAATGAATTTATTTACAAGTCGATGCGTGTGTTGACGATGATATACATATGTCTAGGCAGACAGGCAGGTAGGTAGGTAGGTCGTTAATTAGAATGAAATATATTTTTTCCTCTCTTTAATCGGGACAATTTCTTTAATTGAAAAAAAAACGATAAAAAAACAAAAGAAAAAAAGAAAATAAATTCTCGTCTCTCCTTTCTTCGCTTGAACGTAGAAATTGATCGCAAATATATGAATGGAAATTTTTATTTTAATACGATAAAGATCGATCAGATTCGTGATACGAACTTCTTCCAAGGTACGATAAGAAATCCCGACCGTGATCGCAATATCAAACTGTTTTCAAAGCCCAACGTGATTTCCTATTGTATTTTCGAAAAAAAATTAATCGAACCACACTCGCACCATCGGCGATATTTTCTTCCTTCGTTCGAAGACGATTGACACGAATTTCCTTTAAAATATGTCAAAGTTCATACGTCCAATTATATATATTCAATTTCACCGAGACTCTTCGTTCAACCAGTTTCTAAGTAATTTCTTTTTTCTTTTGTTTGTCTTACTATTAAAAAAAAAATAATAATAATAAATAAATAAAATAACTATTATCAATCGATAAAATTAAAGGATACTATTGAATTGAGTATTAAAAATTTTGTTTTGCATAATATAATATCAAAGATATACAATAGAAGGGATTGAATTTATTCATAAATAAAAAAAAGCTAGACGTTTCGATTAGTGTATTTAAGTGACGTACACAGCTAAGAGAACTTCCTTCCTATTGGTCGAATTGACGATTGACGACACTCGATCCTATGAACGAGGTGGTTCGCCTCGAGAATTCTATCGGCGTAGACGTAAATAGTATATACACGTCGTTTGCGTTGGTGACTCCCGAGTTTTCTTATTCGACCTAAAAAAAAAAGGTCGTTTCAACATTCCTTCCGAATTATTTTCCTTTCCCTTCTCCCCTCATCTTTCTTCTTGTCTAATTGAAAAGAAAAAAAAAAACAAGAAAAAAAAATAATATCACGAAGACGCTGATCTTTCCTATATTGACGATTTACCATTTTGAATAAGGAAGATGAGAGGCTTGACGACAGAGAAACTTGTGAGTTATACGCGTACTCATTTATTAACATTCACATTGACATTTTGTATTTAGTAGGATCATTAAGACATCATCGAGCGTGTATGTTGTTCCTCCTCCTCTCTCTCTCTCTCTCTCTCTCTTGCGCGTGCGCGCGTGAGCGATAACGATTGCAATAGTATTTGATTATGATTTTACGACTGTTATCCTTTTTGGCCTTCAATCATCTTAAAACATAATTGTCAGCTTAAAGCTCACGGCGAGAATTTGAATTTAAAAAGAAAAAGAACAAAGTAAAAAGAAAGAAAAAATTAATAAAAGAACAATATACATGCCATTTGAACTCTTCGTGACAAAGTATTACATACGTACAAACATACACGTACTAATGAATTAGATTTTCTTTTTTTCTTTTTCATGAATTTTACATGATCGTAATGTACACAACAACGTTACTGTATAACGAATTTGATAAAATACATATCAAGTTTGGAAATAAAACGAAGGCTAGATGACATGACCTATGTAAACTATAAAGGCATCATATATGTATATATATATATATATATATATATATATATATATATATATATATATATATATATATGCTAAAGTAACTATAAGTACTATATATACACTAAATATATATATATATATATATATATATATATATATATATATATATATACTAAAGTAACTATGTTAAAACTAAGAGATAGATTGGAAGTTACGTAATTTCATTACAAAACAACGCGTACGTTAAATACTTACGTATGTAGTAATTACGTATACATATATATACATCGTATTTGTACACGTACGTTTATTAGATACGTAAAACGTAGTTGAACCGATGCAAATAAGCTTTAACCGCGTCAATTTAATTAATTCTAACGTTAAAATCCTCTTCTATCTAACAATTCAGCCAAAGCATAAAAACCGTGCGTTCATTTATATGGACAATAAATTTCATTATTATCATATAATCTATATCGGTTCATTAATCGTATCTTTAAAATAAATTGTAAAAGAAAATATAATTGAACAATTTGAATGAATTTCGAAGAACGTTTCGAATAATTTTTTTATTTATTTATATTTTCTATTAAAAACAAATACACGCATTCGATAAAGAGGATCAATTGAATGAGTTTAAGAGATGCCAATCGTTAATGACATCCAATCGATATTGCGAATCTTTTTGAATATTAAATAGATTCGTGAAAGTGTCACGTCGAATGATTTTTGTTGCTTTTAAATTTCCTTTTCTTTTCTTTATTTATTCATTTTGTTTTTATTAACAACAAATACACGTACCCGATAAAAGAGATCAATTGAATGAGTTAAAGAGAAGTCAATCGTTAGTGATATCCAATCGATCCGAATCAGAGTCGCGTTATCGTCTATAAAAAAATTCACGATTAATCGAGAAGCGTTCGCTACGGTAAAACGTTTTTGCGTCATGTGATAGCCGGTATCCTTATATACAAGTGTAAATACACGTGTATATATGTATATATATGTATATATATGTATATATATGTATATGTATATATATATATATATATATATATATATATATATATATTCACACACGTACGTATAATACTTGTATATGTTTACTTATGTTCACACTTGTGTAAGGAACGCACGTGATGCAACGCGAGCAAATCGCTGCGTCAGAACTTGCGGAAAGTCTTCAACTAATGATGAAAATTTAGTCTCACCGACATAGAAAGTAGTATTTTTAGTGTATCGATCACAAGACAAGCTAATGAATTTGATTATGTATTGGGTTGGCCAATAAGTCATATTTGAATATAGTATATATTTATATATTCACATATATACGTTAGAAAATTTGCAGTATTTTATATCTAAATAAACAATATAATATAATATATTGATAAAATAAATGTATAATTTTTATAATACAATATAATGTATTGTTTATATATATGTATATAATTGTATAAAATATTAAAAATTTTCACATTAATTATTGACCAACTCAATATTTATTATTCATAAACATTGAAAGATAGAATTTATTTCAATTGTCTATTTTTTGTTGTTCTTTTTCGAATAATCGGAAATTTTAGTACGTTCGAAGTCTCGTTAAATCACATAGGTAGATATTAATAAAAAAGTTGGTGAAAAGTACTGTTCGATAGATTTTCTAATTAGGCTTTCTAACATTCGAAACAATTTGTGAAAGAGAGATCTGATTGTTATTGGGAATAAGATTTGCCTCTTTTATCTTGCAGCATCTATGCAACGCGATCAGGGATGAAAAAGATTTAAATATAGGACGTATTAAGAAACTTACTTTCCTCAGCGTAAATATATTTTCAGAGTGAGAGTACAAAAGTCGAGTACGATGGTCGATTGACAGAAAATGTTTTTTTTTTTTTTTTCTTAGAAGGTCCGTAGATCGGAAAAATTGTGTGTCCGTGGTGCATGAGCACGCGTTTATTAAACAAACTGAGAATACTCTTGGGACTCGAAGGAAGAGAAAACTGCTTAATTAATTAATCACTATCGGTTCTAAATTTTTGTCTCTGATCGTATTTATCCAACGAAGAGGCATCTTTTTCCCTATCCTCTCTAGTCACTAACAAGATACGCGATTGTAATATATGTAAATGGGGATGATTACAATCTCGCATCTTTTCCTTTTCGCATTCCTTAACTAATAAAGTATAATAATATTGACCAATAATACTAATAACTATTAATAATGACATTGATTAAGTAACTAATGGTAACGATGATAATAATTAATGATAACTAATAGCAATAATAATAATAATAATAATAATAATAATAATAATAATAATCACTATAATAAATACTAATAACTAATGACAAACAATGATAATTATTAATAATATATTTATTATTATTTATATTAATTTATAATTAATATTATTATTAATATTATTATTAATATTATTTATATTATATTTATAATTATTAATAACATATTATTTGTAATATATATATATATATATATGTACGTGTGTGTATATGTGTAAGCAAGGATGTTGTTATTTTATAATAATTCGATTCTGTTTAACTTACGATTATCTTCAGTTTTTCTTGCGTATCTTCTATATTTTCTTCTCGTTTTGATTTTATTTATATTTTATTATTTCTTTATTCCATCTTATCGTTTTGAGTTACGAGTTACTTTGTTCAAGCAAAAGCGATCGTAAAAAGTATATTTCACTACTTCGTTACCAGTTATTTCTCGAGTGTCCGTTTCATCTTTGACCGAACGATAATTCTCTACGTATAACGGAGCATAGTCGTACTCATAGTTGATAATAAACGCGCGATAAGTCCCAAACATTAAATTTAATTGACTTCCCCGTTTTAAACTATGTATTAAAAAAAAAAAAAAAGAAGAAAAAGTTGTCCCGACGATTTCCAAGACGTAACAACTTCAACTTATTGGTATTCGATGGGTTGACCTTGTCAACGTCAAAATGTCTTCGTATATTAGTTGAAAAAAAGAACTTAAGTCTCTTTGAACATAACGATAAAACGTATATTTGCATTACAATGTCGAAGAAAAGCAAAAAGCACATGCATAATGTTATTCATAAGCATATTAAATAAGAGGCGAGAAGAAAACGCAAGATAAAATATGGCCGACGATATCCGCACGAGTGACCGTTCTTTTTTCTTTTGTTCCTTTTTCATCTATTTTCCTTTTCTTTCCTTCGAACGAACGTTCTTTTTGCGTCTCTCTTTATTTTCAAGTTCAACTTGGTTTACGTTTTTTTTCTTTCTTTCTTATAACATTGTATTTTTCTTCTCTTTTCTTTTTTCACATACTTAATAATACTCAATTTTCACACACATAATTTCTTTCTGATATATTTTTAACTTTGCTTATATTAAAGCGAAACATGCTTTATTTTTTTTTAAATTTTGCTTATATTAAATTCTTGATTTTAAATATTTAACTTTTTCAGGCATCGCTCATTCTTTCAATTCAATTCGGTTTACGAATGTTTTCTTTCTTTTTTCCTTAACATTATGCTTTTTTTCTTTTTGGATACATATATGCATTTATTTTCTTATATTACTCACATTTTAAATATTTGATTTCTTTGTTAGATTCTATTCTTTTTTTTTTTTCATTTCAATTTTATTTAGAAAATTAAACGTTCTGAAATATTACGTCTTTTCTCTTGAATTTTATTTTTTCTTTCGATCCTTCCATCTAATATATGAATTGCGTCTGTTCTTCTTTCTTCACGTTCTAACATTTTTTTTGTTGCATATAGATTATATATAGTACTCCTGATTTGATAGTTTTTATCTTTTTTTTTTTTATTTTTAAGTTCTTAAGAGGATACCGCTTCGATAGAATATTTGGAACAAAGCTATAAGATATAAATAACTGTTTCCCTAAGATCTACATTTACAATAATATTTTAGTTATTGCTATTCTTCATGTCTAGTTATATGGATTGAAGTTAAATTTTGCGGAGTTGTTTAACGAATCATAAATATATGAGTTATCTCTTATAGATCATTTTGCACTCCTTACTGAACTAAAGTTTATTGCACTTTCCAATCAGGTTATCAATATCAGTACAGTCAAAGGTAATAGTTAATATGTTCGTACTCAATATCAAATACAGTCAGAGACAGTGTTTATATGTACGTTATCTTGAATTGATATTGATGGAATTGAAGTGGTATATTCCTGATTATTTACGATTAACATGATATTAATTATTTTAATTGATATTATTATTTCTATTTTTTCACTTTAAATATTTTTCAAAATACATATATCCATTAATTTTAAACCTTTCGTATGCTAATAATGCGACTTCGTTGGAATCCCTATACATATTATCATTCATTTCATAATTTCCATTTTAAATTATATTAATTACTCGAATTAGATAAATAAAAATTTTATTCCTGTTTGTTACGTCAATATATATATATATATATATATATATATATATATATATATACACATATATTGTTTATATAATTTAAAAAAGAATTTTGTATCTCATCTGGTTCTATTTTTTTCTATGAAATCTGAGTCTTGCATAACGCGATTTATATAACGCGGCATTTCTATGAAACAAAATATTCACTTTATAAGAAATTTACGTATAATTTCATTTTTCTCTGCCCGATTCATATTATTTGATTGTATTTTTTACCCTCCTCCCCTCACAGTTTGGCCTGAAATCTTATAACGTTTTGCGTTAACCGTACTTTTATTATACTGCAAAAAAGAATAGCGATAGCTGGGCAAACATATTGGAAAGTCATAAAATTAGTTATGGCGTTCAAATGGACAGTTTTTAACTGCAATTGCAGTGTTTCTTTATTTCTACCGAAAAATATTATAAAATAAAATATAAAATATGAAAGTTATGAGTACGTTTCCGATACGACCATATATTCTTATTACATGCATTTGTTTAAATTTTCTCACTGGTCTCGTTGAACAAATTTATAAAATTTAATCCGAAAATATACTACACACGTGTACGCTACCATTTTATTTCTCTCTCCCTCGCTCAGTCTCTCTCTCTCTTTTTCTTTCTCTCTCCCACGGGTCCGGTAACTTCGTGAGAGATAGCACGTAGATGCGAGTAGCTTCTTATATTGACTTTTATATTTGGAAAAAGAGGATATATATATATATAGAAACTAGTTAACCCTCTGTTGCGTCACGCAACTTTCAAATTACACCTTCACACACACATATATTTGTATTTTTTTAAATTCCACTTTTTATTTAAAAATTCTATTTTTTTTTATTACAAACTTAAAATTTTTATTGCAAAATTAAAAAGAGAGAGTATTGTATATATATTATAGAATATTATATGGTATTTATACTAACTTATATACTAACTAAATTTAAAATTATTAATTAGTGTAACTAATATTAGACATTCTATCTATATATATATATATATATATATATATATATATATATATATATATATATATATATATATATATATATATATATGTATATATATATATATATATATATATATGTATATATAATATATTAATATATAATATATTATAATATAACTACAGTTTCTCTGTATTCAATATATTACAGTGATACAATAAATTTTATATTATATATACTTTTTGTTTGGACTTAAAAAAAAAAGTTATATAGAATTAATTTATTTTTTTTTTTTTTATATTCCTGTTGAGAGATTCTAACTGATTGTATTGTTTTATGAAAAAAACATATTATTATTTTTTTTTCATAGAACTTCTTTAATAATCTTTTCCTCTTTGTTTTTCCTCCTCATTTTTTCTTGATATACGCGAGTATGTCGTGACATAATCGTATCAATAATACGAATGAGATACGAACAGTTAAACTTTTATTTATTTATTTCAAAGCTTTGACGTTACTAGATAAGAAAAAAGTAAAAGAATGGTACAATTTCATTAGATAATTTATATTAGATAATTTAAGTTTATCTCGGCTTTTCGTCGAAGACTCGATGAATCAATATTCTCCTTGAATTGTTCTTCTATAAAACTGGAAAAATTCTGTGATAGTACATTTATATGTAAACATTAAGGTATTCAATAAAGGCGAAAGAATATGAATGATGTGTCTGTGTAATCTCGATTTCGAACGAGATATATATATGTAAGCACTTACATATGAACCGGTGATTACAAAAGTAATCTGATGTAACTAATATACTTTCCGTTTAACAATATTTTGTTATTTCGGTTTGAATTATTTATAAAGATTCTACAATGGCAAAGAGAACAAGTAAATATATTTATACTTGAAAAGTATAAGTATTATATTCATTTATATATGTTTAAAATTATAAGAACAGCCTGTGACAAAATATATTCTTTTAATATCTCAAATGATTAAACATTTTAAAAATTAATGAACAATTCAAAGAGAAGAGAGATATTTATCTATATAAAATAAAGAAGATGATAATAATAATAATAATAATAATAATAGTAATAATGTGTAGGGAATATAGAATGGGACGTAACATTGAATTATTCGTTTTCATTTCTTGAAAATATTATTTAGCTTTTATGACAAAACATTTATAAAGCGCATTATTTAATCATAAAAAATAAATATAATGTCTAACATGAATATTATTTATACGATATTTAAAAAGAATTATTATCTGATGAGTGATGACATAATAATATTCATTAAATTACTATTCGATGACCTAACAGTACTTACTTTTTTACAAAATTAAGATTTGCGGTATAATAAGTGATTAATTTGTCATACAAACGTCAAAATAAGAATAAGTTGAATTTCATTGAATGAAAAAAAAAAAATTATCGCTCCGTAAAAACGTTACTTTAAACATTGTTTTACAAACTTTTTTACATTTGTTATAACTTAAATTACATTCCCATGCGAAATACGTAATAAGCTGATATTTCTTTTTTAATTTTCGACTTATTATCTAACAGTTTTCATAATCATAGGCTTATATATAATTTCACGGATCAAAAAAGTTGATCTCTGTTTATTTCGTGAACTTAAAAGAAGAGTTCTTAAATCGACCGCGATTAAATGAAAGAGAGGGTATCTCTTGGAAGCATTTACATGCATTATTTTGATTTATTTCTTTTTATCGTCGCAAAGAAAACAGTTCAAGTTCGTGATCTAGACCAATTGATCTTCCGGTAATTCTGAACTCATTACCATGGCAAATCGTTCATAAAACGAACATTTTTTCCAGCTCTATTTAACTAATCCAAATAAAATTTGCGTTCTATCATTAAGTTAATAATGTACAATTTTCTTCAGTATTTATATTGTTTAACGTCTTTATTATTTATATACAATATACTACACGAGAATAAATTAGATATTTTAACCGACATTAATTATAAAATTTTATTCAATGAAAGCAATATTAGATTATCTTTCTTTCATATACGAAATATAAAACAATTTGTTTCAGATCGATCGAAAAGTATTTTTAAATTTCATTAAAATACTTAAATTTTCAAAAATTCATTTCTATCATTCAAAGATTGTATTCTGATTGGAAACATAGTAAAAAGAAAATGGAAGACGTTAATGTAAATAAAAAAAATGAAAAATCTAAATAAAAAATGAAAATAAAAAACGTTAACGTAAAAAAAGAAGAGAAAAAAAGGAAAAAATACAAAAGAACATTGAAATAATCAAAATAGAAAATTAATTTCTCAGAACTTATTTCATTAACTTGATAAAAAAAAATCTCTAGAACGAGACGCGCGTATTTATATCCATTGTCGGTTTTAAATCTGACGTATCACGTATGTGCTAGACGTAAATGGTACACCTCTAGACATGTAACACATGTATACGTGAACGAAAGCACGTTTCTCGTTTAGCTATATCACGCATCTTTTTTTTACTTACGTGTACGCTGAAGGAACGACCGTTAATCCTTTTGTAAATTAACTTTCACAAAAGGTATTAATGGAAATTAAATTACTTAAGCGACAAATTTATTGATGCGAATTACTCTAATAAATTTATTACTGAAGAGCAGAAATCCTTTTTTCAATTTTTTTGACTTTTGAGTGTCACCGAATTAGATAGAGAAGCTTAATTAAAATATTAATCAACGGTTGCAAATGTCAAATGACATTATTCTCTCTCTCTCTCTCTCTCTCTCTCTCTCTCTCTCTCTCTCTCTCTCTCTCTCTTTCTACAAACGTATACATACGTATCTTATCAGTGGGACGTTCACGATATCATTTAACTTATCGACTTTGTCGACGATGCATTTAAGAATATCAATCGTCTCTGTGAAAGTCGGTTTAAAATATTAACACATACACATGTATTCTCGGTCTCTTTGTACGTGTCTATGTACATACAGAATAACTTAATACTCGTATGATCGCTTCATAAACGTAAGTCGTCGATCTCACATAAAAAAATGTATTCTGATATCCTTTAGTAATTGCGACGATGTCTTTCGAATAATCTGATAAGATCTTGTAATTGGCGCTATATTTTCCATTTCGTTTCTCGATAAAAGCAAGAAATCTATATGAAAAAAAAAGGAAGAAGAAGAAAATATGATACGTATAAAAAGCATAAGTTTCTAATGAAATATTATCTATTAATTCATTTACGATATTGAAGGAAAATCTAATATGCGTTATTAACAAATCCGATATAATTTTATAATCGACGCCATTATATTCCATTTAATTTCTCTCTCGATAAAGCTATATATGTCTTATAAGAAAAGACGTTTACCATGTATAAACACCATAAGTTTCTAATGAAACAAATCAAAAGCACGTCTACCACATTAAAGAGAGACATAAATCAAATATAATCTCTTACAATTTTTCCGATAAAATTTCATAACCGGCGCCATTTATCCATCTGATTTCACGATAAAGCCAAATAACTTCTAAGAAAATATATCTGACACGTATAACATAATAAGTTTCTAATGAAACATCGAAAATTCATTCACGATATTATTGTGGAACGTATAAATTAAATATAAAATAAAACGAACTATTAGATCGATAAATATTTCGATAATAAACATTATCTTTCTATAACAATTTTTTTGTCGATAAAATTATGAAAATCCCTAACAAAATGTACTATCATCGTTTATATGAATATCGTAAGATTTTATTTAGATATTACGAATAAGTTTATAAAGTCGGATCTAAATCAAATGTTACTTATGTACGTGCTTATGAATAAAACATTTGACGAAGCGCCGATGTGTGCGCGCGCACGTTGCCAGGTTGAGCGGCCATTTTCATTTGGCTTGTTCGTAATTTTTACAGAGGACGTTTCGAAGAATTCCATTGAAAACGGTCACGCACACACTTACAGGACATCTGTGGGTTCACACATTTTCTCTCTCTTTCTGTCTCTCACTCCTCCTCCTCCTCCTCCATCACTCTCTCTCTCTCTCTCTCTCTCCCTCCCACTTCTATACACACACAATAACACACACACACACACGTTATCTTTTTTCTTCGACGACCTTGGATATAAGATGCCAGAAAAGTAGGCGCTTGTGAGCCAACTGAGAAGGGTTTGTAAACGTACGTGAGTGAGTCGAACGCCTACTACGTCGTTCACATTGACGACGAGGGATCGACCGTTCGAGCCCTCGGGAATGACCAATCAGAACGCGACTTTCACTCCCTCGTCTCTAACAACTACATATAATAACGAACGAAGCCGTGGTTGCGTCACCTTTTGAAATCACATCGCGTTTGTACGTTTCGTCATTGCAACGTCATTCAAAAACAGGGATACTCGTTCGTCCATTTTTGTATGCAAAACAAAAAGAAATTAATAAATAACAATCCTTCCTAAATCGATCTTAAACGAAATTTCGCTGTTTGCTTTCCCTTCAAAAGAAAAAAAAAAAAAAAGAAAAAGAAATATTCGTTGTTAAATACTTGTATTACGTATCTAAACGATTGTGTGTATCTACATACGTATCTATGTATCTATGTACGTATTTATGTGTGTATATATGTGTATATACGCAGAAGCAACATAGTTTTTAAGCAAATTACTTCGATTGCATCATGCAAGACCGCGATCGACAACTTCATTGCATGATTCTTTAGAAAATAATAGCCTCAGGGTGATAATATATTAACGTATCGTCGTACAACGCTCCTTGAACGCATTTCATCTCATTATTTATATCTTAATGTATGCTTGTACGAACGTATAATATTACATATAGATAGATAGACATAATGCCGGAAGTTTTTACTGCGAAAGAGTCGAACACTACTGGAAATCCTTGAACGATCTTTGAAGAAAAAGAAAAAAAAGGAAAAAAACAGAACAAAAAGAAATGTGCCTCGAGGTGATCGTACGAGAAGGACGAAATTAGGGAACTCGAGGGTTTCAAATTTCCCGCGCTTTCTCGTCGACAATTAATCTCTTATCTTACACGAATCGATCGATCGTTATTCCAATTTTTCCCATCGTTCATTTTATCCTTCGATATCTCGAATACGCTCTCTTCATTATCCCTAATGATTAAACCGTTCGTGTTCGCGTGTGAGAATTATATTTCAATTCTCATACGTATTATCGATTTTTTTTAGCTTAGAAGGATTGTGCGAAAGATTTCTAGTAAAATTGACGTGATTTTACGAAAGAGAAATACGATCTAACGTCAACCGAAACAATGATACAATTCCTGTGAGAATAATAAAGTTGACCTTTTTGTCCTTCTTGAGGACAAGTCAAAGGCATCCGTCTTTCCTCCTCAGACGAAGTACGTTCACCGATAGTGCTCACGGTCAACGGCCTGTTCTAGGTAGGGGAAATTCTCCCCACATTTCTTTACCAAGTATAAACCACCTCCAAATGGGCTATAGTACGCAGGGCCGAAACGTCTCTTTTCGTGTACCCAATGTTCAAGGTCTTTTCTTTTTTTTTTTTTTTTTTTTGAAAAAAGGAAAAAACGGAGAAGAAGAAAAACAAACAAAATTTATATGTCTCATTATATACATCATGAATCGATTTAAATCGTCGTATACGTTGACGAGCATTTACGATATCACAAAATTATAAAATAATTCAACGATAAATCGGACGAAGTAAAAGAAATATCGAAAGAATTAATGATATCGTTAATTGTGGTCAATTGTAATTAACATATGACTATTATTAAGAGGATATTAAAAGATCTCGTTTCCATGATGATATCTGTTCAAGGTCTCGAAGAAAAAAAAATGATAAACCTCGATATACATATATATATATATATATATATATATATATATATATATATATATATATATATATATAAATAATGGTGATTTAAATTCTCACAATAGTCTGACGAGCATTAATGTCGTTAGAATCGAAAGTAATTCGACGATAATTGGTACAATTAAACAAGTAGAAAAAGAAAAAAAGGAAGAATTTAAAATAGATTGAAAACTGGTTTAAAAATTGGCCCTTTTGGTTCGGAGTCAATTGTGATTTAATTACGATCGCGATTATAATGGAATGGATCTAATTTTAAGATTATTTATAGATTATTATCTTTTTTGATCATTAAACACGACACGCTGTTCAAAAAAGATCATTACTCGATAAAACGATGATACACATCAAGAAGGAAATGACAATCAAAGGAATTAATAATCATCCGGTGTATTACGTGTTATGGACGGAAATAAAAAAAAAAGAGGAAGAAGAAAGGAAAAAGATATAGATAGAGAGAGAGAG
>OU426856.1:2939742-2954742 GCA_911387685.1 Dolichovespula media | reverse complement strand
TTAATTTGCATAAATTAAAAATGTTAAGGTCTAGCCTAAATGTCCGAAGTAGAGCATACACGCACGAATACACGTTTAAAATTTTTGATACGGAACACGTTAAAATTCAAAATAATTTTTGAAATATGTGAAAGATTATCGGAATTAATCGTTTATTAGACTTTAATATTACAGAGTATGTCGAGATTATAAAGCGATTATTATAATCGTGCCTAAATAAATAATTAAATCGGCTTGTTTAATGAAACATTCAATTGAGTGGTATGATCATCGGCTTGCACTAGTAATAATAAATCGCACGTTTTATTCTGTCTGCAAGTTCTTTGGAAAAACCACAGGAATTTATTCGTCGGAAATAAACTCGAGAATATCTTCAGATGACGAATAATACAACTTTTGTACCGAACAAAGTCGATACAAGGAAAGTAATACGATCATTACAATAAATATATAAAGGTTGATATCAAATGGTGCAAAAGGTCAATGTCAATGATCGTTATTAATCATAATAATGATTTATCTAGTCGTTTTTCTATCAATTACTTTTAATATATTAGATAATATTAAAAACAAAATTTCGTATCACGTCGATCAACGTCTCCAATACAGTCTTTATTTAAATGCTATCACAATTTTTTGCTGGGATTATCAATGACTCGTCAAATTTTGTTAAATTTGAATTTTATTAGGTCAATGCATTCGATCCAATGTCACTATAGAAAACCATAAATGTCATGGGAAAATTATCGAATGTCTCATGGTATGACGTAAAAACGATTTTAAACACGTTATCATATCTTAATGTCAATGACAAGTACTCCGGATAAAAAAAGAAGTAATAATCGTGCGACATTGAACTCATATATATATATATATATATATATATATTTGTCTAATTTATGAACTTTTCTATCAGTCAACTATGAATTAATACGAGACGAAGATAGAAGACATTTATCGTTTAAACGGAATCAATCCTACGTAAATTGCGTACGACAATAATAATGATCGATCCTTAACTGGATGATTTTAAAGCGTTATGCCGCACATTCATTGTGCAAATTAATGTGTGCATTGGCCTTTACACGTTGTATTAAGCTACAAGCGTACATGTATCATAGTATTCAAGAGGGGGAGAAGAGAGAGAGAGAGAGAGAGAGAGAGAGAAAGAGAAAGAGACTAAAGTATCGTCCTTCTCTATACAGTCCATTCATGAACGGTTTTATTGGCTGGCTCACGGGTGTGTCACAACGTCAGAAAAAGATCGATGCTTAAACCCTCCGAGTGGGGTGGTATTAAGACTCCGGAAGTCTTGATTTCCCGGGAAATTTGATATTTGCGACAAATGTCACGTAACCGAAAGAGCGCGCCAAATCCCACGTGATTCAAATATCTCCAACGGGAGAGATGATATATATTTAATATTTTATTAGTTGGACGAAAGTGAACGAAAAAAAAAAAAGAAGAAAAAGAAAATAAGTAAATAAATAAAATAAAATAAAATTTGTCTCGATCGCATCGAACGGAATTAGCGATTGTGAAATTTTCTATGTGAACAATATTGGAAATATTAGTCGAAACACCCGTTGGTTGGGTTATTCTACGTTATATCGAAATATTCCATAATATAATCGAATTCGCCGCGAACATTGATACATATTTACATTAAAATTCATTCCAATGAATTAATTAACGCATTGAACTCGAACCTAGTTCGAAATTATGTATCAATGGGAAATCGACTTGAACATATCCAAAAAATATGCCAATATAATCGAACGATCGGAAAGATAAAACACGTTTGTTGCTTTCATTTTGTGATATATAGATAAGTCATAAATAACCATGATGAAGCAGAATTACGCAATAGAATATTTCATATTTCTTTTTTTTCCCGAGTAGAAATCTTTTTAGTAAAAATGACGATGAATAATAGAAAATTTGTCGAAGGTCGTTCGAAGAATGTTAATCGTCAGTTGATTCGTTCGTCCGTAAGTAATGAGCTGATTAGAATGTTGTATTTAACTTGACTGTTTTCTTATCTAAGATACGAGATGCCTGCAAGGGCCTGGTTCTCTCCAACGATCAACTCAAAACCGTTATGGCAAGGCTCTTGGAAGAGATTAACAAAGGGCTATCAAAGTCTGGTCACGATGATGCCATTGTGAAATGCTTTACCACATACGTACAGGATCTTCCAAATGGCACAGGTAACAGATTTTTCATAGCACAATGATAATCTACAAAAAATAATACAATAATAACGAATTACGAATAAAAACGTAACATAAAACAACGTTTAATCGTTATATCCTTTGTTCCTTTTTTTGTATTTAACAGAAAAAGGTCACTTTTTGGCATTGGACTTGGGTGGTACCAACTTTCGTGTTCTATTGATAACACTGGACGGCATGAGCTTCGACATGAAGAGTAAAATCTACGCAATACCACAGAGTCTTATGTTGGGTACTGGTACTCAACTATTCGATCATATCGCACAGTGCTTAGCCCTGTTCGTCAAAGATTTAAATCTACAAGAAGAAGTACTACCACTCGGTTTTACCTTCAGTTTCCCGTTATCCCAGCACGGTTTAACTAAAGGCTATCTTGTAAGATGGACAAAGGGCTTTAATTGTAGCGGAGTTATAGCTGAGGACGTAGTCGCTTTACTGGAGGAAGCCATTAGAAAAAGAAACGTACGATATTATATTATTCTTCTTTACCTTTTTTTCTTCTTTCTCTATATATCTCCATTTGCTAATTAATGTTGTTGCGTCATCGTATGTATCTGATAAATGAAAAATCTTATATCATCGTGTTACGATTATTTCGACGATTCTTGATCTTAACAAGAATCCGATTACAATCGTTACAATTTTATACATAATTACAGGATATTTAAACTCTACAGGACGTCAAGATCGATGTTTGTGCCATCTTGAATGATACTACCGGTACCTTAATGTCCTGTGCTTGGAAGAATAGAAATTGTCGTATTGGCTTGATCGTTGGTATGTTTTAAGCAACAAATTCAAACATTGAAATATCAAATTCTTTGATAAATCCTCGATAATTCTTATTCTCTCTCCTTTTTCTTTTGTTTTTCTATCTTAAACAGGAACAGGAACCAATGCTTGTTATGTAGAGAAAACGAAGCAGGTAGAGTGTGCGATTCCCGGAAATTACTCTGAGGAGAAACCACACATGCTGATCAATACGGAATGGGGAGCTTTCGGTGAACATGGGACCCTCGACTTTGTTCTCACAGAATTTGACCGCTCGATTGACAATAACTCTATCAATCCTGGAAAACAATTGTTTGAGAAAATGATATCAGGCATGTACATGGGCGAACTAACCAGGCTTGTACTTGAAAAGCTTGTCAACGAGGGTCTAATCTTTGGTGGCAAATGTTCAAGTGATCTCAAAAAGCGAGGAAAGTTCTTTACAAAATATGTATCCGAAATAGAAAAGTGAGTGAACGATTTAATCTCTCTCTCTCTTTCTCTCTCTCTCTCTCTCTATTTTCTCGTTTCTTTACTTTAATGATAATTTAATTCTTCCAGTGATCCCAAAGGCAAATACTCGAATTGCCGTGATATTTTAATGGAATTGGGGCAGCGTAACGTTTCTGACCAGGACTGTGAGAACGTTAGGTACGTTTGCTCGATCGTTTCGAGGAGGGCAGCCCATCTAGCTAGCGCTGGCATCGCTACGCTTTTAAATAAAATGGGCGAAGATCACGTCACCGTTGGCATCGACGGTTCGGTTTACAGATTTCATCCGCACTTTCACGATCTCATGACGGCGAAGATCAGCGAATTGACGAGTTGTCGAGTAAGTCTGGGAAAAAAAAATATATTGAATATATATACTATTAAATGTGATATAATACAAGTATAATAAATATGACATGATATAATGAGTATGCACACACACACACACACACAGTTTACGTATACTCTATATTTATTATATATTAATTATGTTATATATATATATATATGTTTCTATATTTTACATTTATATTTATATTACATATATGTATGTATGTATGTATGCATGCATATATATATATATATATATATATATATATATATATATATATATATTTATATAGATCATAATTTTTATAAATTTGGTTCAACAGTTCGACCTAATGCTCTCAGAGGATGGAAGTGGTCGTGGTGCCGCGCTGGTTGCCGCGGTGGCTTCACAAAGACATTGAAGGCGTTGACTGTGCCACATCAACTACTTAGCATACATCAAATTACACGAAGTAATGATAACAATTTTACACGAGCCGATACTCGAAACACATTTATACATACAGAAAGAGGAAAACATATAATTAATGTACACGGACTTACACGAGTGGGCGAACACCACACACGAATACACATAATGAGAGAAAGAGTGAGAATGAAAAATAGAGAGAAAGAGTGAGTGAGAGAGAGAGAGAGAGAGAGAGAAAGAGAGAGAGAGAGAGAGAGAGAGAGATGAAAAATGTCTTGTACATAGAGCACAAAAGTAGCTAGCCTAGCACGTCAGCCATAAATATAGGCAAGGGCTAGCCCATGAGAAATAATTAGTTTATAAAGAAAAGAAAAGAAAAAAAGAAACAAACAAAAAACGAACCTCTACTTATGACCTCGATTTTACGTACACAACATACACACGCACACACGAATACATCATTGTACGGATCTTTTATCATTAACTTATTGTTAAGAGGCGCGCGTATCGACAAAGACAAACATAGACACAGATGTGTGTGTATGTATGTATATATATATATATATATATAGGCATATATATATATATAGGCATATATATATATATATAGGCATATATATATATATAGGCATATATATATATATAGGCATATATATATATATATAGGCATATATATATATATAGGCATATATATATATATATATATATAGGCATATATATATATAGGCGCGCACACACACACACACACACACACACACACACACACACACACAGGGACCTTCGAGTTAGTTTAACGAAAGAAACGACGAGAGACCTGGTAGAAGAGAACAAGAGATCTAAACATTAAAATATATTCATCGGCACCCTTGGATATTTGAACGCACCCAAAAAACACACAACGCAAGAAATTTCTACAATACATCTTATTAATCGTATATTTTGATACGAAGAAGTGATAAAGAAAAAAGAAAAATACCAAAAAAAAAAGAAAAGGATTCGCTTTACATGTAATTCTCACGACAAAACTCAAAATCGTTTTACTGCCAAAGGGGCTAGCCGACGATCGTATAGATAAATAAATTGTGTGATTAGTGGAAAACGAAACGCGGTATAATAATTTATTAAGTAAGGAAAACGGAGGAGAGAGAAAAAAACACGAAAATGAAGAAGATGAAGATGAAGATGTGGAAGAGAAAGAAGGAGAGGGAGAGAGTGAGAGAGAGAAAGAAAGAGAAAATATAACGAAAGAATTTGTTTGTTTTTTTCTCTCCAATTGTTTTGTAGGACGATCGAAACGTCCGATAGTCGACGAAAACAAAAAAGAAATAGATATATAAATAGAAAAACGAACGATAGAGAAAGAGAGGAAGAGGAAAAGAGGAAATTATCTAAGAAAAGTGTGTGTTAAAATGGAGTAGCTACAAAGTTTGCGTCGTTTGAAATATATATTTTTAGACTTTTAGATTATTATTTTTAGACACACGATTGTGCTTTCGTAGAGATCACATTTTCAAAAATCGACAAAATCGTTCGTTAGAATAATTTAACGTTCGAAACGTGAGGTTGCATATCGTCCGATCTTCACGAAGACACGATCCATATTTTTGTTCTCTTTTTTTGAGGCTGTACGTACGAGCATCCAAAAAAAGATATTAGTAAAGAACACGAACAAAGATATTTAACAAATATTTACTTCGTATTGCTTCGATGCTTCTCTCTCTCTCTTTCTTTCCTTATTCCTTTGTTTGTTCTTCTTTCTTTTCTTTTTTTTTTGTTTATCTTTTGATCTACTCAATAATTTTTTTCCGTGTTTGATTTAAAACAAATTTTTGTGAAAACGACAGACTCGATATTAGAAAAAAACAAAAAGGTACGTTCGATTTAGAATCGAAATTTTGATAACCAGTAATCGATTTCGTTTTCGCGAATCTGTTGCTCTGCTAACACGACAGAAGAAGAGAAAGAGAAAGAGAGAGAGGAAGAAAGAGAGAAAGAGAGAAGATAGCAATCATTCAATAGTACTCAACTTCGTGGAGTATACAGGAGTGTTAGAAGTAAAACAGAAATGTTCCTACGTTAGTAGACACTTGCAACGGTATTCGACGTAATCGACGTAAATCGTTAGTTAATATGCGGTATGAGATAAGGAGGAAAAAAAGATATGTCAGAGAATATTAAATAAATTCACGAGGTTAATGTGACGGAGTGAATGTCCAACGGCCGAAATTGTTTCCACGTGAGATAGAATTCAAAAAAAAAAAAAAAAGAAAAGAAAACCATAAATTTGGTTGGTATATTGTATTCGTCGTACATTCTTATCGTTGGTACGATAAGACGTAATAGAATATAGACAGTGATAAAGATCGAATATAACAAAAAATGACTTACCCACGTAGAAGCAGTACCCTTCTCAGTTACTGTCGTTATCGTTGAACATATATGTTATTTTATTTTTTATTTTATTTTCTTTTTTGTTCTACCCTTAATTTCGCTATACGAACTTCGTTAGTTCTTCTTCCAATCCTACGTTCCTTATTCTTCGACTATCAACGCACGATGCTAAGACGTTTACGAAGGCTTAAGTCGGTGAGTATTATTTAATGGACGAATGTAACCACCAATCGATCGTTCTGAATTATTTCCGAATGAAGCGATGTAGCGAGAGTTCTTTATGGATTACGTTAAATTACGTGGTGAATAACAATATCGTAAGTCGTACCGCCTGTACGCATGGACTTTTAAAAACTTTACAATAGCTCGAGAAAATTGTAGCGACGGTGATTATACCTGAAAAATATAAAACGTGATTTTTTTTTTTTAATTATTATATCCGATCGTTTCGAGATATTCGAATAAATGCAATTGAAATTTGTTTATTGTATAATTAAATGTTTTGATCGTGACGCAATCGATTACTGCCGACGATGAGAAGAAATTAAGTTAAAAAATAAATAAATAAAAAAGAGTTGTAAATAAAGGCGAATTTAATTATACAATTCTAATCTGAGCGCGCGTTCCTCGTCGTTGTGTGTGCACAAGTGTTTCGAGATAAATCATAGAAAATATAAGAAAAGACGGACCTCGCTATCGAGAATAAACGTTTATTATTATTATTATTATTATTATTATTATTATTATTATTATTATTAATACCATTAACTCTACGTCATCAGATACTGTTGACTTGTACACTTGACATTACGAAGTGGAAAATCTTAAATTATAAACGCTTTCGTTATTTTCGAAAGGGAAAGACAAACTTTAATCTCTTCCTTTGACTTTGAATTCTTATTTCGAAGGAGTAAATAAGAAAACTTTTTTTCTGGACGTGTTTACAACGAAATTAACGTTAACGGATGTACACTAATTCATGCTAATCGTATTTATTTTTTCTTTTTATCGAAATTAAAATCGTACTTATCGGAGACGCGTGAGAGAGTATGTACGTGTCTAATGTACATATATCATCTGTATGTATGTATATATATATACATATATATATATTATATATATATATATTATATACATATATATAGTACTCGTACTTTGTATCTTAACGTTACCTCACTGCTACCTCTACTGTCGAAAAGTCGAACTAACGTATGTCAAAGCTTCAGAGTACAGACTCGCTAAGTACTCGTACGGACGGACGTGCAGAGGGAGGGAAAGATAGAGATAGAGTGAGTGAGTGAGAGAGAGAGAGAGAGAGAGAGACGCACACATTGCGGTTTGACAAACGATAGAGAATGTTGTGTTTCGCGAGATCACGAGAAAATAATGCTGGTAATGATTCGGCAGCGCCTCTGATTCGATCGATCTATATTTCGACAAGATCTTCGGCAAAGTAGAACAATGATTAGCGGCATACAAGTCGCCTTAAAAAATGCTATAGACGTGGTGAGTGTGATAAGTGATAATTGTCCTAATCGCTTCCTCCTTGTTCCTTTTTATTTTTTGTTTTTCTTTTTTTCCTCTCTTCGTAACGATATCTTTTGCGTTATCCTTATAAATCTTTAACGATACGGCGAAATGTCATATATATGTGTATATATATATATATATATTTACATTCGTTACGATAGAAAAATATTGAAAATGTTTCCACCTTCACAACGTTCATCGATCGTTTCCCTTCGTAGTGTCGCGCACACGCTCTTCAAGGTCTCTTTTCTCTCTCTCTCTCTCTTTCTCTCTCTCTCTCTCTCTCTCTCTCTCTCTCTCTCTCTGCCGGTCTCTAATTGTATCCCCTAGCGCACGTGTCCTTATTTATTTTCCTTATTCGTCTTTTCCTAAGAAACAAAATTATAAACGTTCGTTTATGAATTTATCGTTTTGAATTGAAACAAGATCTTAATAATTTTTCGTTGTTATTGATCTATAAATACGTCATTTATATCGATTGAGAATGCAACGTGATACCGTGTAATGCGACATTGAAATTGCAGGTTCCTTTTTCTCGTTATGTAATTTAAGTACTTATGTATATCTTGAATCATGTGATATATATACCTAGTACGCGTATAACATCTAGTTTCATATATATATATATATATATATATATATATATATATATATATATATATATACATATATATATATATATACATATATATTACATATACATATACATGTCTCATGCTATTAAAATTTCAATCATGTCTGATTTTAAGATAGCACCACCGGCCACGCCGTTACAAGACTTCACGTACCACTGGAAACAACTTATGAACTTTTATATAAATCACTTGAACGATTGCAAAGTTCCGATACAATCGACCAGTATACCAAGGCATCTCGATAGATTACTTGAGATTTTATTGGAAGAGGAAAAAGATGGTAACGATCCTGGCCCGTGTTTGGAGTACTTATTGCAGCACAAACTTTTAGATCTGTTAGCGTCATTGGCAACGGCCGAGACACCACCCGGTATGAGAGTGGTGTGTCTTTCATTTCTAAGAAAATTACTTGGTCGATCAAAATACCCTTTGCTACATCACACCTCGATCTATACGCCCATACAACGCCTGATAGTACTATGCGATGGAAACACACCGTCTCCGATCGAAACCGAAGAGATTCAATTTCTCTTAACGCTCTGTTTCTTAGTCTGCAAATATCCGCACGTTACGAACATAATAAATGATGTACCAATGTTACAGAAGCCAAGTGGCTCGATACGTTCAAGTTCGGAAAGATTGGAAGTCGAGAAGGTTACTTACGTTCCAAACAGAAAGAAGAATAATTCTAATCCTTTATTCGAACCACTGAATACACAGGCGATCGCTTTGGTAAATCCGAATCTTTTGAATCCTGAAAACAATCGACGAAAGTCCTTGTGTTCTAATATCGGCTGTATCAAGATTGACCTACCACCGCCGCCAACAAACACTTCCATGCGCTCGAACGCATCTACTTCTTCCAAAGATACGGAGAATATATCCGAATCTTCGAGTCCGTTAACGCAAAATCCTTATTGTAATTCGACCTTGACTGTGAATCTGGCGGATGATAAACAAAACAATCGAAATATAACGGACAAGCTTTGCGATGAACTTGACAATCCCGTAGCCGAGATAGAAACGTGTTTACGAAGTATGAAAGATTTGAGAATTAACGAGGATTGCAACGCCTGCGACAAGACAAATAATAAAATAGATAACAATCGAGGACGAAGTCTTTTGATACCTTCGCGAATACCAGCGAAATCGAAGTGTTTTTTATTGGAAGCCCTTATGAGCTACGTAAACAGCGCTGTAAACAATCCTGTTTATTTTATTTTATTTTCTTTTCTTTTATTCACGTGGGATTTCTTTTAACGATCTCTTTTTTTTTTCTTCTTTTTTTCTTTCATTCTAGGACAACACGGTTAGAGTGAGAGCTTGCGAGGGTATAATGGTTTTAGCTTCGCTCGAAGATACCGCCTTCGCTCAAATGATAACACAAAGCGATTTACCGTCAATTATAACTAGCCGCTTGGAGAATCTTTTTAATACCATACCAGCTCACGTAGATCCAAATGAGATCGATGTAGTCGACGTAACGTGGGGCTTGGATTCACCGTTATGGACGAAGGAAAAAAAGTTTCCCGGCTGTCGACAGGTCGCAGCATTTTACATGTGGTTTGATTATTGTAATCAGCTTATAAGAGAAGCGTCTACGGATGTAGCTGATGTATTGGCGAAGCACATTAGAATAAATTTCTTCGAAAAAATAGTCACGCCTGCGTTAGCCGATCATCAAGTTATTCTCGTAACAGCGTTGATTACAAAATGCTTGAAAGAGCTTGCGTCCTCCACATTGTTTACAGGTATAGGCGTCTTTGTACATGAGATGATTATTAATTTATATAAAAAAAAAAAACATGAAAAAAAAATACAAAAGCACATTTTGGAAATTCTTAGAGGTGAGCTACTGGCTTGTCGGGCACAATAGGCATCCAGAAATTCCAAACGTTTGTACGTCTCCAGTTTTGTATAGATTAATAAATAACTGTTACACGGATAGCGACGAACTGACGGTAGAGACGTTGAAATTGTTTGAAGAAGTTATAGATAAAAGAAACGAACATACTCTGCATTGTCTTGCATTGATGTATTTGATAAGTCGGGGGTATTACGATAATACGGCCGCAGATAGTGCCATTACATCCTGGAGCGATGAAGAAGATGAAAGAGAAAGGGAAAAGAAAAGTACATTAGATCTTTCATATGAACAAAGTCACAGTAGAACTTTGGCACCGAGTAATATTCATAGGATTGTCAATTGGTGAGCGCTAATAATTTTTTTCTAGAATGTTTCAATATGCACTTTAATATCTTATTAGAACATAATTTTGCTTTAGCTTCCTATCTCTGGTACCACGCTATCTCCAAACCGATCCTGATATCAATAGTTACGAAAGATGCATGGTTGTTCTGGAAAAACAGTATTCTACTGTATTAAGGGATTGTTTTCTAATGGCATGGCCTTTGGAAGCAGTAACGCATGACGACTCTGCTAGTTCTGATTCCAGACCAGAAGCTGATCATGGTGCTACACGGTTTTACATGGGACCTTTTTTAACTATGCTCTTCGATAAAGTTTGCAATATGTCTAAGCAAAGATATGAAATTAACTTGCAACTTACGGTTGTAATCTCTAGATTAACACTCTTACCGCATCCATACTTGCATGAATTTTTATTAAATCCTCTTGTACCGCTAGTGCCTGGCACAAAAAGTTTATTTACTTGTCTCCAGAAAGTAGTCAAGCAGCTAGTTAACGAAATACCAAAGACCGCAGAATCTAAACAAAAATTAAAAGAAACAAGAGAGAGATTATTGGATGACTGTATCCATGATGTGTAAGTAATAAGTTAAATTTACTTTTTTACATAATAAAAACCTATGGAAACAATATTTTGATGATATTACAGGGAAAAGGAAAATACATTGCTCGAAAGTGTTGTAGTTACTGAAGAATTTTGTAAGGGACTTGCCGCAATAGCATATGTCAAATATCATCATTCTATGTGATACCTAGTATAAAATGAACAAGTTTTAGACGTTAATGTGTTACTAATGGATATGTATTATTGTTGTTGTATTATTTTAATTATACTCAGATAAATATCATTTCTGAGATCAATTTGTATTATATTATATACATATATATATATATGTATACTAACCGGCATTTATTTATATAACATACATATAACATTTATGTATATAACACTGTGTGTATCTATGTACACATATATACATGATGTGTGCACGCGCGCGTGTGTTTATGTGCATATAAATATGTGTACTGTGTGTGTGTATATATATAAACTAGTATTAAACACCGTAGTAGTAACTGACATAAAAATCTTTCATGATCAACAGAATATCACTAATAAAAAAGCTATTCAAACTAAACATTTGTAAATTATACGTCTTTTGTTTTTAACGAGCAAGAAAGAAAGGAAAACATAACCTTAATTGTGGAAAAAATAACTTTCAAACATTTAACAAGAATTATTTTTCCAATGGAAAATATAACAAATAATTCTATTTCAACACTTATTGATCATATATTTTTTCATTTAACGGGATTCGAGTGTAAAGATCAGTCAATTATCAGAGTTAATAATGAAAAGTTATTAATAAACGGAGACTTGTATTTTCTACTTAGCCTCAAATTATGGAAGTCCGTTTTAATGGATAAATTAGATTGTAATGAAAACTGTACCAATATTTTGCAACATTGCGCACACATTGTAAATACTGAGCCAAAACAAGTGGAAAAGGTTAATACCAATGAAAAGGTAAAATGGAGTGAAAATTAAATATATATTAAAGTACAACATAACCTATTTCAATAAATTTTTTTCATATTTAGGTAATAAAATATTATTGTGTTTAGGTTTTTCAATCACTCATTTTGGCTAGTAAAACTTGGAATTTAAAGATAACAAAATGTACTTTACAAAACGAACGGATTTGTCTATTTCTGGAAAGACCATCTGTTATAAAAGCTATTATAAATACAGTCATTCAAAAAGGACCATCGTTTGGAAGAAACGCATCTACAAATGAAAATATTTGCCTAAAATTTCTTCCAGATCAACAATCAGAATTAACTAGCATGAGATTACGATTAATAAAGGATATCAGTGAAAGAATTTTGGATTTGCAAGGATATCGTGTATGCAAGAAAGTTTGCCCTAATTCTATTACGTTAACCAGTAAGTCACATAAAGAAACAATTGAAGATTATAAAAGGTATGTGTGTGGTGTGGTTAAAAATTCTGAAACAAATACCAAAGAAACGACATTAACTTGGAGCAAATATATATATAACAAAATTGAAACAATAATGGAACTAAACGAACAAAAATATCTTCAAACAAACGAAGAAGATACAAATGAGGATTCTTTCCTTCGGAATATGGCAGAGGCTACTGTCACTTTTGAATTACTGGCTGTTAAACCAAGTCGTCCTGTTTCCATTAATATTCATAAAAGAACAGACAGAAGTCTTACCAATACGAAAGGTCTTTCTAAATTATATAATTATAAATATAGTTTGAAGAGAAGCTCTTACAAGCTCTTACGAGTAAAAATACTGTTTCAGGTGCACCTTTCATATTATACAATACTGCTAGAATAGCTGCTATTATAGAAAAATATAATGAAGGTATATCCAACGGAGAGTATCCAGAATTAACAAATGTCGAGGCCATAGATTTTTCTGTTTTAGATGATGAGGTAAAACATTAATATTTATAAAAATTATATTTTGACATTACTACAATTTTAAAACTGTATATTTTGTAGGACGAATGGGAACTTATTTATAACTTTATAGTAGGATATTCTCAAGTCATAGAAAACAGTATCAGGCATAAACCTACTTTTCAAATCTGTCCACAAGTTATATGCATGTTTTTATCACGGCTATGTCAAAAGTTTAGTATCTATTATAGAAGAATTAAAATATTAACGGTAAGTTAACCATAATTGTTAATTATATACCAATATATAAAATGATAAATTTGTCAATAACCATGCATTCGTTACAGGAGGGATATAAGCATTTGTATTCAAAGTTAATAGCAAGAATTTACATGCTAAAAGCATTGGAAATTATTTTACAAAATACTCTTGCGATATTCAATATAGAATCTGTTTCTCGAATGTAAGAATTCGTCAATGAAGTATTCGCAGGTCGAATAACTTGTATTAATTTCAATCAATTTAATAACCATACTATTTTATATAAATGAAAGAAATAAAAGATAATATTGTGGAAGCATTAAAATATTTCTCAAATTTATGATTACAGACATTATAACAACTTATGATACCTTTTATGTCGGATTAACAGAAAACAAAGAACAAATATAATTAAACTATCCTATTAATTTGACACCATTTAAAAAAATTGAAATTAATAAATTTAAAAATATTATATTATACAATGAAATTTTAATCCATTCAGCGAGAGAATTCAATAATAAGTAATAAGTTATCATCTTGTCAATTGCCTCGTCACTTGTTATCAATAAAGATAATCTCGATGACTACTCGAAAAGTTTGTAACCGCGATCCTTATCAGAACTTTCTCCGATTAAGTTCGATCGTTAATCCGACTAACCTTCGTCACAAAACAGGAAAAACAAAAACATCTTTACTTTCTTTTATGCACTAGAGAAAGCTTAGTAGTTTCTGATTAAGAAAAACAAAAAAAGAAACAAACAATATAAGATGGGTTTAATGTCACGTCGACCATTAAAAATCGAAAGTGGTCGTTTTCGCAACTTTGAAAATCGTTGGAAAAATCTCATGGCGCGAAAGATGGCGCGATTACAAAAGCTCGAATGGGAGAAGGTTCGTGAGAAAAAAAAAAAGAAACCGAAAAACAAATAAAAGAAAAAAGGAAACAAAGGGGAAAAAATAAAGAAAAAAAAATAAGAAAAAAGATAAAGGAAGAAGAAAGTTTATCGATTTTTTTTCGAAAGCGCAATAAATACAATCAATCGCGCGATCGGTCGATGATAATCTTCAAAATTTTACCAAAGCTTATTTCTTTTCTTTTTTTTTCTTCGTTTCGTTTCGTGAGAAAAGAAAAAAACATAAGTGATCACAAAAAAAAAAAAAAAACAAGATGGACAGTATCGTTCGAAAGGGATTATAGTCTAGTAAGAGAGGAGGTATCTCGTAATAACTGCGAAACAAAAGTTGCGCGATTAAAAAAAAAAATCGTCCTTAATATTTTGGCGGGGAAAAATAAGGAGCG
>OU426856.1:2924742-2932242 GCA_911387685.1 Dolichovespula media | reverse complement strand
ACTAACCATTTGAATCTAGAATCAAATGTATAATATGAAGTTAGCTGTGGAAGAAGGACTTTCAAGTGGAAATTCTCGAGAATTCTAGGGACAATACTAACATGCTGTGCGTTATAAACGCCCACTGTACAATACGTATATACATACATACATATATACATACATACATACATACATACATACATACATACATACATACATACATACATACATACATACATACATACATGCATGCATACATACTACGTGCTCTTTAGAGAAATTAGCGTGCGAGACTCGTAACAGCTGCTCGCATCCCTAACGAAATCACGCGAAAAAAAGTACGGAGTCGTTGCGTCGTAATTCGTTTCGCGTCATCGTACATCATGCATACGTACATATATGTGTGTGTGTATGTATGTATAATATACATATACATATATACGTGTTAGATCTTGTTGTGTTTTCCTTTTTCCACAAGCAAGGTTAGAATAGTTGTTTAGAGAACGCCCGCACCGCTTTTGTGTGTATGTATGTATTACTGAGTAATAGTACTCTAAGCTCGAAAATTGAAGATTCAAATTTGTGAAATTAATGGAGTATGCTTAGGGAAAAAGTTGATATTATCGGCAGAGGATTTTCTACATTATCGGTCGATAATCTATAAATTTTCAAACCGCAATTAATTAATTTTATAATCCGATGCTCTTCTTATTATTTAGTTTCGTATTTATCGTTTTAGCTCTGCTCTCGCCAAATAGGAAAGGTCAAGGACGCTTATCCTTCGGAAAGCCCAAGGATTATTGCGGAATGGAAAGGAATATCGTGCTATTGTTAAATATGTCTCTTACGTCAGACCTTTCCGTCAAAATGATATCACACGATACTGTCTCTTTTCGTATGTAAACACACACACACACACAGATAGATAGATAGATAGATAGATAGATAGATAGATAGATAGATAGAAGGCATACATACATACATACGTACATACGTACGTAAGCTCGCGTTAAAATACTTTTTTCGATATATTCCACGTTCATCCCCGTAACTCTTCGCATATTTTAGATTATAAATTCCTTTTCGAGCACACTTTACGCCCGGTGATTTGTTTGCGAAGGAACTCGACGCACGCTGGAAGAGAGTTTTGTTCGGATTCAAAACGATCGATCTTCGTTTAAAGCATATACTGTTCTCGACACACGCGTGATATCTTTACGTACACATATTCGTATTACACCCCCGTACTTACGTTCACTTACACACACACACACACACCTCTATGTAGTGTATATACGTATCTATAAAGTGTACGTGTATATATATATATATATATATATACGTGTGTATGTGTATATGCATGTGTATTTCGTTCGTTGGCAAGTGCGTGTACGTTTGTGTATGTTTTATATAAGATATTAAATCGGTGCAGCTTCTTTCGACTATCGCGCCAGGGCGAGGCCATCTTGCCCTCGAATAATCTCATCATAAATATTTCATATCCGCGAGCGGAACGCACTTCGCTGCATTAAATCGATTATGCATTCGGAGAAAGATCGCTTCGTGCTAAACACGACCCTATGGAAATCCTTCCAACTTATTCCGCGTCTCTTTCACACTCTCTCCTCTTTCACTATCTCTATCTCTCGTACGCGCGCGCGTCCGCGAAATAGAATGTCATTTACGTGCCTTCTAAAGTTCGTCGAGAGCAGCACAACGATTCTTCGATGATTTTCGTCGAAGTACGAACAAATCGAAGTTCCGATGAAATCGACGGTAGGATTTCAAAATTGTACGGAGATAACTAACGTCACGAAAAGTGTTGCAAATTCTTCGGATGATTTATCATTAAGCGAAGTTTTAATGTAAAAAAAAAAAAAAAAAAAAAAACGAGAAAAAAAATTCGATAAAAACTCGATATTTCATATTAAGGCTTTCCAAGTTATATCATTTTTTTTTTTTTACGATAAACGATTAGATCATTATAGGTTGTAAGATTCGGTGAAATTAAATATGAATAAAAATACAAAGACAAAAGGAGTAGAACAAGAAAAAGAATATACCGAAATTGAAGTTACGAGACAAGCTATAAATTATAGTACTGAGTTATGAACAACGTGAACGATTTTAACAACGAGTATTATAACCAATAGAAACGGTATTTTATAATCAGAATATTTAAGTTATATCATATACTTAACGATTCAAATGAATTTCGTGGAGGTACGAATTTCGATTCGCCGAAGTCATGAAAGGAAGAGGATTATGACAAAACTAAGTCACGAAATGTGACTCGAATTATCGGACTTGTAAAAAAAAAAAAAAAAAAAAAAATTGTGCGGGAAAGGTAGATTTATCATTACAATGATGCATAAACTCGGGGAATACCGATATTTTGTAATGAAAATGTTTAATATAATACAATTCTATAAATCTATCCGGTTAATTTATAAATAGCTTGCCCCGCATTATATTGCAATAAACTCTTTATATATATATATATATATATATATATATATATATTACGCGCAAATACATACATCATATATATATTTATCGAGTATACAAATGAATTATTTCGACTAGGTACTGTTTTATTGTTTACCATTAAACTTCGAACGCTATAAAAATTATCATATCAGCAGGGTGTTCCCCCCCATCTCTCTCTCTCTCTCTCTCTCTCTCTCTATATATATATATATATATATTTTTTTTTTCTCTCGAGAAATTAAAAAAAAAAAAAAAAAAAGAAGAGAAAAAAAAAGATTGTAAAAGTTGGCAACGTAGAAAAACATGGCTGAGCGAGCGATCGATCGATCGACCGACCAACGACGACGTCGACGTCGACGACAACGACGACGACGACGACGACGACTCGAATTTCTCTTTAGCAACAAGCAAGAGCGGTGTGTCGGCATGCGAACGAGAAACAGGAGGGAAGAAAGAGAGAAAGAGAGAGAGAGAGAGAGAGAGAGAGAGAGAGAGAGAGAGAGAGAGAGAGAGAAAGAGAGATGGTTTTCTTCTTTCGCGAAGGCAGATGGTCGATGTCGCGGCCAAGCGCGTTTCTTTTTTCATTCGACTGCCATTAAGCCCATTGCACGATTACGACGACGACGACGACGACGACGACGATGACGATGACGATGACGACGACAATGACGACTATGACGACGACGAGGATGAAGAAGAGTTGGTTAAAAGCACTGACGTACGAAAGGGGAGGAAGAAGCACTCGTAACGTTATGAATATGTGTTATATCGTCGTTTCGCTAATTACGCGTTCCAACCTAGTTCTTACTCGTGTATGTACAATATATGTACATGTACGTACGTAGGATACGTAAATGTGATCTTCGTTTGAACAGATAATACGGTGCAATATTCGCAAGGAATATCCTGATTTTCTTTCTTTCTTTCTTTCTTTCTTCTTTCATTTTTATTATTATTATTATTATTATTATTATTATTATTATTTTTTTTTTTTTTTTTATTTAATTTCTTTCATCTTCTTCTTTTTTTCTTCTTCTACTTCTTCTTCTTCAAATATTCATACACATTTCAATGTCGGTAACTTCGCGTTGACTTTGAAATCGCACGGATATTTTATTCGTATTTCGATTGTGTTCCCGTGCAATATAAATTTAACCGTTAAAATTCATAACCGAGGATCAACGTTCGTCGAGTATGTCTCAAATTTATACTTTTTCCATTATCAGTAACAAATGTCAGGTTAGTTACGTTAGACTGTTGTTAAATAATACGAGGAATTGCATTGCAGTAATTAACGAACCCTTTTTTTTTTCTTGTTGTTGTTGTTGTTGTTGTTGTTTTTTTCTCTTTTTCTTTTCCTTTCGAGATCAAGGAATATACGTGAATTATTCTGTTGGTTCTCGGCGATGAGAATAATGGCAATTTGAAATTTTTCCCGGGATCGCAATTCGAAACGATTTATTAATAAACGGATCACTCGTTCGTGTACGTAACAAGTATATAGTTTTTTTCCGCGGGAAAGTTAAGATCGTTTGGTTTAAGATCGTATGGGACAGATAAAAAGTAGTAAGGAGAGGACGCGAAAGGCCGAAGGGATGCCTTCGTAGACGACGTGACTTCATTTCCTCGTGCAGTATACTCGTTCACATATACGTGCTTCGTCGTTCGTTCGTTCGTTCGTTCGTTCGTTCGTTCGTTCGTTCGTCTTCTTATTTTTTTTTCTTCTTTTCCTTCATCTTCTTCTTCTCCTTCTTCTTATTCTTCTTCTTCTTCTTCTTCTTCTTCTTTTCGTGTAACGAGCTTAACGAGCAGCCGGTCACGTCACCGCGAAGGGAAACGGTTTTTTCGTTCGTGCGGCGATGCCCTTTGGCATTCATGCTATGCGAAATATCTTTCTTTCTTTCGATCGTTCACCGAAAGTGATTGGTTTGTCATTGCAGAAGCTGAACATGGCTATGCTTCGACGATGCCGATACCCGATGATATGCGGACGGTCACAAAAAGGCCAAAAACGAAAAAATCCCAAGGCAGTAGGTGCGTATATAAGATTTATTTATAAACTATTTATCACTTCTTTATATTTTATTATTGATATAATTTATATTATTAATATTAAAATATTATTATGAATTTTTATTATTATTATTATTATTATTATTATTATTATTATTATTATTATTTATTTATTTATTATTATTGTTAGTATTATTATTATAATTAATATTATTAGTTCATATAAACTTATATGACCGAAAATGCTCCTATCGAAAGGTTATATGCTTCTTAAAGATATTTTATGATTTATCGTGCCAGTCATTAGAAATGTCCGAAAATTTCTATCTCTCCAAGAATGCAAGACTTCTTCCACTCGTCGAATTAGCGATTGCTGAACTATTTTTAATATTTCAACTGTATTGGAAATAATAATGACTTAATTTTGAATGCATTTCCAAAGTTCATCCTCTGTTATTAACGTATTTTTATAAACCAATCCTTTTGCGCGAGCCGCCCATAAATAGAAGTCCAGTGGAGGAAAAAAAAGAAAAAAGAAAATACGAAAGAAAGAGTCCGGCAATCACTAATTCAACGAATGAAAATAAATCATAAATATTTTTAAAAGCATATGTATCTTTTCGATGAAGCATTTTTGGATTTAAGTCTATACGAACTTTTTTTTTTCCATCAATTTGACCTCAGTAATACGTAGTATAAGTTTGGTCCCATACTTTTTGGACATCCTCCCTCCCCCACACAAATTATTCTTTTTGTCTTCTTACGTAATGATTTAACACGTCGATTGTACATAAATTTTGATACATTCGCCATTTTTATTTCTGATTTCTTTCGTTCTATGTATTATCTCTAGGAGTATCTCTTATTTACCATTTTATTTTGAATTTCATTATTTTATTTATCGGTGAAACGTTCAATTATCAATAACGATTATTAATTTTTGGTCGCTTCATGAATATTATGTAGCACGATTGTCATTTAACACCAAAGAATTTTGGGTAATTTTAATGCGTTAAGGGTGTGTGGTGGGTTAGAACGGCAGTGTATAATTAAAGTGCTAATAATAATTACAGCACTAGATAGCACAATATGTAATTAGTACAAATGTTTGTGAAGACAAATACTCTGAACAAAAAAAATGTGATCGGCAGGATTATTATCGATTAGTGAGATAAGATTTAATTGCTGAATAGTACAATTCCCAAATATTATATATATATATATATATATATATATATATATATATATATAACGTATCCAATTATTTAAATTAATTATAATTGTATATTTTTCCTAGCGTATTTGATCGAATAAAATTAATTCGCAAAATTTAGTAATAAAACCAGTCATGATAAGTGACCCCATACTAACTAACCCCCCATTAAAAAGATGGATGGTGTTGACGGGTGTCCATTATGGTAATCAACGTGTTAATCCTAATCAATCATATAAATAAACATTCATTTCTAAGACGATCATGACATGTTGTTCTCCTTTTTTGTTTTTTCAGAACAACTCATAACGAGCTGGAGAAAAATAGGTGAGTGAGAACGTAAATAAAACAGTACCACTACTCTTATTCAATTATCTCTCTTTCTAATAGAAATTAAGAGACAGAAGGCAAAATGAAATCAAAAAAGAAAAAGAAACAGCAACAAAATATTAATAGCTTTTAAACGTAGAAGAACTCGCATTGTCTTCGATGCTATCTTAAGGTGATTTAATCTTTCGTACGTACATATGTACATACGTACGTACGTACGTATGAACATAACGTTCAGTTTGAATACTCCCTCGAAGTTATCGTTTAATATTATTGCATAATCGCGCCGTTAACGACTAATTACTATTAGTCCAAATGGACCGTACCAAATGTAGTTATATGGATGTAATACACGTGTAGTACGGTTGTCCTGTGAATCATCGAGAGCTCGAAACCAAAAAAAAAAAAAAAAGAAAGGAAACAAACAAAAAGAAAAAAAGAAATAGAAGAGAGAAGGAAAAAAAAAACATTAGAAATTCGCGAGTGAAACGAACAAAAGATTTTTGAATCCTCTGTCTCATTCTCACTCTCTCTCTCTCTCTCTCTCTCTTTCAATTGTGAAAAGAAAAAGAAAGGAAGAGAGAGAGAGAGAGAGAGAGAGAGAGAGAGAAAGAGAGAGAGAGAGAGAGAGAGAGTACGAGGACAGTCTATCGATTTTTTGTTCACAACGAAGAAGGGGTGGGTAGTACAGAGGGTGCTGAGGAGAGTAAAGAATGCGTGGCACATAAACGGCCCGTGTAAAAGCTCATACCGGCAAGCCAGTAAGTCTGTGTGTTACAATACGTAGCCAGGTTACATAACGCGAGACTCGCATAAGATCCCTGCTACACGTAGTATCGTCTAACGAGGATCATCGTTATATCGTCAATGCTATTTTCTCCCTTTCTTTCATCGAAGTGTTACAGGAGAATCATTCGTTCGTTCGTTTTTTTGTTTCTTTTTTTCGTTCGTTTGTTTAAAATTTACGTCGACGTAAATTTACGTTTCGGGTAATAGTACTAGGTGGACCTTCTTTATTAGCAAAGATATTGAACATTTTTCAACGATACAAAGGTGTGTGCGTGTGTGTGTGTGTGTGTGTACAAATGTATGTATCTTATAAACATGCGTGCGTGTGCGCGCGCGTGTGTGTATCTCATCGACTCATTCTATCACACCGTGATTTCTTCACTCTTCTTATTTTTTTTTTCCACCCCCCATCCCACCCCCTCTCCTTTCTTCCTCTACTCCCTTTTCCTTTTTTTTCTTCTCCTTTTCTTTTTCTTTTTCTTTTAGCTGATAATCCTAGGTGATTTATACGCTCGACGACCTCGTCTTTCCTCGATTCTCTTATCGATAAGGTCCAACGGGAAAGAAGTACGTAGTAATATTATACGTGAAGGGAAAGAGAGAGATAGACAGACAGACAGACCGAGAGAGGGTGAGAGAGAGAGAGAGAGAGAGAGAGAGAGAGAGAGAGAGAGAGAGAGAGA
>OU426856.1:2916547-2919047 GCA_911387685.1 Dolichovespula media | reverse complement strand
GTTCCCGTTCATTTCGAGTGTGTACATTGCAAAATTTCGAGACTGACGTACGTACGTGTACGTACATACGAACATACATCTCTTCGTACGTATGTATGTGTGTGTGTATATATATATATATATATATACACACATTATACGCGCTCGCCTATTCAGTCATGTATCGTATTAATAATCAATTTTTTCCTTTGTTCCATTTTTTATCTTTTTAACAATCGATCGAAATATCTTTTTTATTTAATCGTTAACGCCATTTTGTTCTTTATATTACAGATGAAGTGGACGTGATCGGTTATACTAGCAACCAGTCGGACACCGATGACCACAGCAGTGTGCAGAGTAGCAGCGACAGTGGCGTCGCGATGTCTACATCCAGGCTGACCCTTTCTGAAATGATGGACAATCTTTAGGTAAGTTCACGTGTCTCTCCGTGCGAATAATATGATCTAACGAAAAGTTCTGTACGCGTAGAACCGATTTTGTTTTTGATTTTTCTTTCTTCTTTTTTCTCTTCTATTTTTTTTTTTTTTTTTTTTCTAACGCTTCATTATAATAATTATTTTCCCTTAAGTTCGTTCGCGGATAATTCTGACTTGATCTTTTCTTGCTCCGACACGCGATGTGGTATAGATACGCGTACGCGTATGTTGTCCTATCGATTTCTTTTTTTATTTTTTTTTATTTTTTTTTTTTATTGAACGCACGGAGAATGCAAAGAAATTAAAAGGGATTTACCGGCAAAAAATTCTGTCTGATTAATACAAACTCCAATCATATATTTCTTTTCTTCCTTGAATACCGATTTATAATTATTTTCCTTATTCGTTCTCGACCAACTCTGACTCAAATTTTTCTGCTTTTTGATATCTCATACATAATACATATGTATGTGTGTATATATATATATATATATATATATATATATATATATATATGTATACACTTACTGGTTTCTTTAATTAACTAAAAGAAATATCATGTCAGAAATAATCCAAAAGTTCTTGGAAAAAGATACACTATTATTACGAGAGCGATGACTTCATAGTATGAAAGGAAGGTTTAAATAATGTTGAGATAAAAATGAAAAAAAAAGAAAAAGACAAAAGAAAAGAAAACAAATAAAGCGAAAACAGAACCAGTCGTTAGACCTTATATTGCTAAGATAAACTGAACATATTTTAGAATCTTTGATCTATCTCCCCTCCCTCTTTCTCTCTCTCTCTCTCTCTCTCTCTCTCTCTTTCTTTCTGTCGTTTCTCCAAGTCACGTGATATAAGGATCTCGTAATAAATATAGAGTTAGAAAGAAAGAAAGAAAGAAAGAAAGAAAGAAAGAAAGAGTGAGAAGGAGTGGTGGAGGGAGTCTCCACAGAGAAAACGAATAAATTCTTACGTTCTCCGTTCTCCTTTGATTATTTGCAGACAAAGAGGTGGCGCAGTGGCGGCGGAAGAAAGTGAAGAGGAAGTGTTTGAGAGCGTGGAAGCGAAGAAAGGAGGAGAGAAAAGAAGGAGAAGTAGCCGAAGAGGAGATGGAAGTGGAAGAGGAAGGAGAGGTAGAGGTTGAGAAGCTAGAATAGGAGGAAAATGTAGGAGATATACTACAGAGGGTGGTGAAGAGAACAAGAGCGCGAGGATGTAGAAGAAGAAAAAGAAGAAATAGAAAACGAAAAAGATGAAAATTCTTCGGGTGTAACGGAGAGATTGACGGCGTGCGAAGTATCGGTGCAAAAATACACACACACACATACACACACACACACAAATGCATACACTAGCATGCATATATACACGCAGGGTGAATATACAGAGAAAGATGAAGAAAAAAATACATACATAAATACATTCAGATATTGTATGACACACATATACACACACACACGTGTATATATATATATATATATATATGTATGTATAAATATATATATATATATATATATATATATATATATATATATATATACATATGAAGACGGAGACGCGCGCTCGATCATTTCTTATCGAATGCTTTACGATTCTCGGATGGCAGAACGACGCATCGTATAGAAAAAAAGATCGTTCAATTCTAAGAGCGCGTTTAGGTCGCTTACGTATATACATACGTGCAGCAAGAATAGGAAAATGAGGAAGAAGAACAAAAATGGTTGCTGGTCCCCCCTCAGTCATGGGAGCAGTAGAAATAAGCAGAACGAAGAAAGGTGTGGGATTAAGGAGGAGTAAAAGGTTTAGAGAGGGATAGATAATGTCTTTGGGAAGCAAAGAGGAAGAAGACGAAGAAAAGGAGGAGGAACAAAAGGAGGAAGAGGAATAGGAAGAGGAGGAGGAGGAGGAGGAGGAGGAGGAGGAGGAGGAAGAGGAGGAAGATAAGGAGGAGGGTGGTGAGGAAGGCTGCTGGTAACAAGAACGAAAGGACCATTCTTGTCTCTTGGAAGAACTAGCTTGAAGGAACTGGAGGCTTTTCCTTAAGTGCGAGCGAAGATTGCGCAGAGTAAATGTTTCGTGAG